>BJBW01011758.1:0-24107 GCA_004320125.1 Scolopax mira
CCCTGATCCCTTGGCTGCCCTGCACTTGCCTCGAGAGCTCACTCAGGATGATCCTCTCCATGATCTTTCCCGGTACCGAGGTCAGGCTGACAGGTCTGTAGTTTCTGGGATCCTCCTTACGGCCCTTCTTGTAGATGGGCGTCACATTGGCCACCCTCCAGTCATCTGGCACCTCTCCTGTTGACCAGGATTGTTGATAGATAATGGAGAGAGGCTTGGTGAGCTCTCCTGCCAGCTCCCTGAGAACCCATGTTCGGTATCAAAAAAATTGACTGACAGCATTTGATTTTCACACTTGGTAAATTGCTGCATACAACCGACCTTTTCTTAACAGGATGGTAAAGTTATTTCCAATGATACTAATTATATTGTGATTAAAAAAGTAACAGTGTACTGCAGGCAGTAAAAGGGGTCTTCTGTGAATGGTAAATAAAATAAAATTTTTGAATGTCATGTACTAAATGAATTGTATTTGCATCAAATAATTCTTAATTTTCTATATTGCAGTTCCTGGTTTGCTATTTCTTTCCTACTATTAATTACTGATTTAATTTAAGACACTGATACTTTGTTTCACTACCTTTTTAAAATGGGGTTATATTTCTGCAGGAAATAACGACTGCCTCATTGGTTTTGTGATTTTGTGGTTTTTATTTTTTTTTCACAGTTAAATATGTTTTAAAAGGCTGTAACCCTAACTATATCATTGCTACCACTACGAAGGTAGAAGTGCTTCTTACCTGTTTCAAAATCAGTATTCAGGATTGACTGAATGATAGGTTTCTTCCCCCACATGGTGTAATAGTCTGAAAATATTAGGGAGCTTCTTACAGAGGTGCCCTATAGAATTTGCCTTATAGAACTAATGATTGCCTGGACTTGTAATCCTTTAGAGTGTGACTGATACCATAAATGCAAACTATGTGCTGCACAGATATTTATCAGCAGAAGACTATATTTGTAGATTTTGATGTTCTTGACTAAGACTGGGACTGTGCCAGATGTGTATCCCATTTTGTGGGAAGATTTATTTTCAAAGGAGATAACTAATTTCCTTTGGGCTTCTGATATTCTGATCTTCTTGGAGCAATAATTCATTAGCAATAAGCTAATTCTTAATTTGGCTTAAGGGCGTAACTGTTTTGTAAATGCTATAGTAATGCAATTCCTGGGAGAGAAGCTGAAGAATAGTGTCAGGATCATTAAGCAGTACATTTCCCCCCTTCCTAAATAGAGTGGAAAACAAAGCAGTATACCCGTCAAATGAATACGGAAATTATTGTATTCTTAATCTTTTTGAAGTGCCTTCTGGTGTAATGAAAACTGCATACGCAGTTAAGAAACAAAAAATAAATATTTGTCCAGATGAGAAGCCCCAAGGAGGAGATAAACAAGGCACTAACACAACTGTCTGAAAGCCGGAAGAACAGAGAAGATCAGTTTGGATTTTAGCAGCTAATTTAGGACAGAATGTCACTGAGGGCAGCAAAACCTAAACTTTATTAGTATTTTGAGTATGTTCTGGTATGTTCCAGGGTATATAATTATTTATTATTTTTCTTACTGGGCTTTGAGATGTTGTTTAGCTTCTAAAGCAGAGCTTTCCTTTTTTCATTCAGCCACTGTAGGAGGAGAAGTGAAGTAGCTCTGAGGAAATCTTAGTGCCTGTAGAGAAATGTCAAGTGGAGCCTGCTGAGTTGCAGCAAGGCTGAGAAATACTTAACTGACTCTTGAAATTGGGACTTAAATTTTTATGTAGCTTACGTTGATGCTGGATGCTAATGTCCTTGCTATAAAACTATTTGTGCAGTGTCTGCATACTGCCAGGGAGGCTGCCTAGGCTAGACAACATAAAGACTTGTTGTAAGATGTACGTTGTTGTCTGAACAACAGACATCAAAGTACAAGGATGGAGCGCCACTGAGCACTGATTCACCCAGGGTTTTTTAGGGGGTTGTGGAGGTGAGGGAGGTGCGGGTGTGTTGTGTAGAAACCAGACCTGCTGACTGCAATGCCCTGCTACCCCCACACATCAGTGAAATGTCTGCTTTCTGTTGTCCCCAACCTGCACATGTACTTATTTCTCAAGAGGGGATAGCTACCTTTGAAGGGCTGCAGAAGGTAGTTTCTCCCTTGATCTTTCAGAGGGGTTGAAAATTTGCATTTTTGGCTAATGGTACTTCTTAAGAAGTGGGTTGCAGCAGCTCCTGCATTAACAGAACTGTGAACTCTGCTCCAAAATGAGGACCAGGTGTGAGGTGTTCACATTAGCATTGGTGAGTAATGAGGCATGATGTTGTGCCAGCTGCTCACCATGCTGTACCATACACAGGCATTCTCTCAAATTAATCTTTGTGGCACATCTTTCTACCAAAAGGAGTTTCTTATCAGAGGACCTGTAGAAGTTGTTTTCCGTCTGTATCATTTTTTTACCTTTTCTGTTTTAGGTTGTTCTGTTTCTTGGTCTTTTGCCGTACTGTCTACCTACTCTACTCCTGCTTTCCCACAGCACTGGTTCTTTCGTACCATCCTGTTGAATAGCCCCATGTCCTGTCATGGGGCTGTTGTCTGACAAGCATAGCATGTGGCTGGGCGCTCTTAAAAAGAGAGGTCAAAGAGCAATAAATGATGCTCATTAGCCTAAATGTGCCAGACAGCCCTGGACACCCAAAGAGGATGATCATGATGTTTTAACTTAACTACTGCAGGATTTATATTAGTTTAAATCAGTTTGTATTTTGTCTGCATTTGAAAGGGAGAGGAGTTTTCCCCATCAATTATTGCATCTAATTTTTCTCCATCATCATCGAGTCACAATGGTGTCACATCATTGAGTCACAAGGGGTAGTATATACTGGCACACAAGGATACTTTTTGGGTATAAATCAGGCCAGCCTGATAGTTAGATTTTAAGGGTGGGGAGAGGAAGGCAGTGAGACATCTGTGCTTTAATCCCCTTATGGTTGTTTTCATGGCAGTGAGAGCTATGTGAGGAGTCACATTTGCAGGGAGGACTAGTGAAGAGTTCTGTGCCTGACTGGATTATTGTTGGGCTTTGCTTTGAACGGATGCAACTAGTTTTTCTTATGCACATGCCACATGCTTGTGTGTTGGCCAAGACCAGCTTTCAGCTGAAAACCAACCCAGCTGCAAAGCTGGCAGCAGCGGTAACAGACTCCCTTCCTGTACAGAGGAAGCAGGTCTTAGCAATGTGCAGCAGATGTTGCCCACTGGATGACAGATGCATTTAAAATCAGTTGTAAAACTGGATTTGGGATTTTGCAAATTAAGTCGAACAAGGACAAGTGCTATTTAACAGTCTGAGTGCTTTTACAGAGAACTGTATTTCTGTTACACTGGAGTTCTGTGAAAGAATAAAGGCCAAGACATTGAGTTTTGCTCTAAGAAATATGACACTGAATTGCACCTGGACTCTGGAAAGCCAGGTTGAGTCCTTGTTTTGTATATAAACTCCATTTAAGTGACCATGTCTGGGTAATGAAGCGGTATCCTATGTGATGCAGAGATCCCTGATGTAGTCCAAGACCCAGAAGTGGGTATATTAATAAAGATATGAGGGCAATTAGCCTGTGAAAAAATGCAGCTGTACAGCTTCTGGGCTGCAGTGCCAAATGTGTTTCTGGGCTGTGTGGTCAGTGCAGCCACCTTTAGGATTCCTGTCACACAGGACTCTGCTCTGGTGTGTTCTGCTGGGGGAGTGACTTGGTGGCAGTGAGGCAGCTGGGTACAGCTGTGATAAGGACTCTGAAATCCAGTGAGTTACTTCAGTTGCGTTTCAGACCCTGCCTTTGAAATCATATAGAGTCAAGATAGATTTTGCTGCAACAGCACTGCATTGCGGTTTGGGGTTTTTTTTTCTTTCTAGTTTTGGAGGAGTATTCTGCAGGTAGAGGAAGAGGGCTGGACAAACATTAATATTGGTGTCAGTTTTGGGAACTGGGAGTTGAAACAGTTTGTGCTGGTCCACTTTTAGGCTTTCAAAGCTTCTTTGCTGGAAGAAGCTTTGCTGGAAGAAGCCTTCCCAGCTTCTTTTCTGGGAAGACCATTTGAAGGTGTAAACAGTGGCTGAAGCAGGTGACGCATACATGGTGCACGTCTCGCACCCAGGAGATGAGGTGGAATGGTGGTGTGGCATTGTGTCAGGACCTATGTTTATTTTATCTTTTCAAATGTCTGTTGTTCCTGTTAAATATTTTTGTGACTTCTGAAATATAGTTTTGATCATTCAAGGATAAATGGAAATAAGATGCTATGGCTGTCTGAATGGCGAAGGGTGGCTGTACTGATGGAAAACAATGGGAGGATCAAGAAATGACTACTAAATGGAATATCCCAGCTATCCCAAGCACTGAGAGGGTAGCATATGATAGAGGCAAAAACCCTGTGTATTTTAGGAGAGAACAGGACAAAAAAGACATAGGATTTAAATGTATAAAACACAAGGTAAATACATGCACTTCTAAGAGATGTCTTATCTTTCCTTATATTGGTTCTTATTTGAGAATGAAAAGGGAAGCTGTGGTCAGGTTCCAGCTCTGCAGTGGTTGCTCTGAGGAATATCCAGTTTTTCCTGTTGCGTTGTCTGGGTGGAGTGCACTCCTTTGTCCTTGTTTATTGCTGACCTGATAGAGATGCCATAAAAAAGAAGGTTGAGGAGGAGTTATGACTGTCTCTGCCACCCTATCATTGTTCTGCACAGAGATTTTCTTTCCTAAGCTGGTGAGGTTTGCTACTGTATAGAATACTGCAAGTTCTCATAGAAAAAGAAAACCCCACCAAAGTACTGATATCTTCTATAGCTTCAAAACATTTATTTGGGGTAGAGAGCAAGACGCCTCTACCCCATCTACGTCAAGCATCTTTTTTTTTATGAATTAAGTAGCATCAACAACAAAGTGAGAACAACAGGAGTGAATAAAATACGTTTTCCCCAAGAGGTTGCTATTTGCAAAGTAAACTCCTTTAATGGTTTGAACATAGAATCTCCTTTTAAAACTCTGATATGTTTGATAAAGAAACTGAGGGATTTCCATTGGGGAAACTTGAGATCCAAGGAATAATCATCAGGAACAGTATATAAAATAGAAAAAGATCCTAAAAACTCTTACATGTTTGACTTCAGTAAGCAAAAAGCAGGGTGAAGGTGAGCATGTGGATGGCATTCTTTGCTACATCTGATGTACACAACACAAAAATGGTTGGGAATGTTTTCACAGTTAGTCATGTTATTATAGGAGCTAATTTAGAAAAGAATCTGAAACATTTTTATCTGATGGACAAGTTTCAAAAATAGTATTTTAGAATTTATCTAGTAATGTAAATTCTTCTTTCTGTGGCAACAGGATCTTTTAATTACTAATAAATATCGTAATTAAAAGATATGGTACAGCATTGTTTTTTGAGATAGTGGTTTGGGGTTTTTTTAATTTTTTTTTTTAATATATCTATCTATCTATCTATCTAGAGAGAGGAAGAAATCCAATTATACTTTTTGTTCTGTTAAATCCCTTAATAGTGATTAAATATTACCAATACCATTCAGTCAATAATATTTTCTAATTGGAAGATTGCCATTTTGATGAACTTTAAACTTATGTAAAAGTATTTTAAAGAAAAATGGAAATCCTTTGCTTGTGAGGTAGAGAGTAAAATTATCCACAAAGCCCAGAAGAAAAGCAGATTTAACTTATAATTTTTAACAGAGCTGAATCATTCTTCCACCAGCGTTATGCGCCACTGGAGAGCTGTTAAGAGTTTATTTGATTACAGGATTAGCCAGGCCACAAACACCTTTTGGCTTGATTTTTCACTTGGGAGGCTGTCAGCATCCACCTTTACACAGGATGTCCTTCTGTGCTGGCTGGACGCTGGCATGGCCGTGGGCCAGGCCTGCTCCCACTGCTCGGCCGTGTGTTGGAGCGGCTCTGCTCTTACCCCCAGCTTGATGGAAGTGGAAAATCTCAGAGTAGGGCAGGCCCCCGCACTGGGATTCAGGACGATTTTTCCTGGCCTCAGTAAAAATATATTTGGTAGCAATCCAAAAGCTGCTGCTGTGTGTTTAGCTGGACAGCTGTGGTCTCTGCAAGGATACACCGTTTTCCAGGCATCTTGTGGTTCTGCAGAGAAGCAGCCAGTACTGTATTTTGAGGTGTGTCTGTATATATATATATATAACCAACTCAGTGGGTCATTTGCGAAGTATCCCAACTAGATACGTAAAACAAAAAGATCCTTTCTGTGCAGAAGGACTTAGATTTTGCTCAATGAATTTTGAGGTCAAAGAATATGGTTTATAATCATCTGTTTTAGATCTTATTTTGAGTGTAACTAGTACTGGGGGTCTTGTTACCCTCTTCAAAGGGACTGAACATTTGAAGGTCTGCTTTTTTTGAAAGGTGATTAGGAATTTACATTCTGTGATCTGTCCAGGTGCTACTATGTTTTTAAACATTTCTCCCCTAAAGCTAAGAAGTGTAAAGAATTGGTGTGCCACATCCATTTTCTTGGAAAGCATGAGTAATTTTATCAACTTATTTTCTAATCTGACAAGAAATTAAATCCTTTACTGAAATGGATTCCATATATGCCATGTTTAGCAGATCTTCTCTAAAGAAGTCTGTATTTTAGAAGATTACCGGAATATTTAGGATGATTAAAAGACTGACAGAATATATAAGTGAATATTTTAAGTGTTGGATAGGAACCAGAACTGCTATCCCGCACAGGTATGAATGATAAAAGCAAAGCTGTCAGTTCATATTATTGGAGTTAACGCTGGGTAAGATGATGAGGATGATCTTTCTATAAAGATAAAACACGTGGAAATGAGTAAGTTCCTCAGCAACCATTGGCTGTTTTTTATGTACACATATCTTATTCTTCAAGAAAAGGAAAAGTGAAAACAGTGTTTACTAATGGGGATGACAAGGTGTATTCTATTTGCTTGTCTCATTTACCTTATTTAATTTTTGATTTGTGATTCTCAGTTGAGAAGCTGTGCTTTGGTTCTTGTCTTGTCTTAAGGCTGATGCTTGCTGAGTAAATGTCAATGAAAGAAAGTGCGCAGGCTGTGACGACACAACCAAGTCTTGCGTGCTGAATGTGTGATTGGTTGTGCTTGCCTGCAGTACTGCTTCGTTCTGATGTGGTGATGCTGGGCCTGTCGTGCTATCAAGAGGGCTTCCTCTCCTGTGCCTAGACCAGGTGTGTCAGCTTTGTTTAACAATACCTATTCGCTGCACTCAAGTGACTTCTACTTGCAGGTAACAGCAAGTGCCGAAGCTTTCTCTTACTGGGGATGTTCTGGCTTTTGATTCAACCTTTATGAAATGTTCTCTCCTCAGGGCACTTTTGGTTCAATTACTGTTACTGATGGCATATTTGCCTTTGAGCTGAAGGCAGTGCAAAACAGGCTCTAGCCTTAAAGACATTATCAACTCAATGTACCCACGTATGTAACCGTGATTGCATTTGACTTGAGTGCGGTTTGCTGATTGTTGCTTGGTAATTTTCTCTATTGAATGCTCTTTCTTCCATGGTCAAGTGCAGAAGATTCCTGTCAGGTAATTATGGCTCTGCAATGTTATCTGTAGGGCTTTAGCACAGAAATTTTGCCTCTCAAGTGCATACATCCCATGTTTGCCTAAGGGCCCATGGATGGCAGGACTTTGCATTCAGCTGATGGGTAAAATCATCACTGAGCTGTGAGTGTTTCTGTCTTGTGCTTTGTAAGGAGGTACAGTTAACATGTTAGTGATAAGCAGAGGAGAGAAATCATGGAGATTGCAAGGAAAAAACCCAGGAATCCTGTGCCTTATCTGTTTGGTGGTGATGATGGTACCCCTCTGCTGTTAGAATACTTGGCTTACGTGTGTGCTTGGGACTTCTGGAAACAGTAGAAAAAGGTGCTGACAAGGGTGACAGTAGCTGCCCTTATACCAGCACATTGCCATAGTTAAGTGTTGTAGGGGAAAGGTACTTGAGACAGTGGGAAAGGTAAGGAGACAGTGGGAAATCGTAGGGAAAAGTGTTTGCAGAGCAACCTGCTGAGGATTGAAACCTGAGGGACAAATTTTGCAACAGTGTAGTTTGTCTAGGTGCATGATGACTGGTGCTTCACTGAGCACTGAGTATCCTAGCCAAAGACAGCTGATTTTAAACACTGACATTAAGTGGTGTTTAAAACCCAACAGATTTTTGCCCAAGTGTTTTTGAGAGTCTCAACCTCAATTTGTCTTGGCTAAAGGTGTCCAACTACCCACAGCCAGTGTTTCACTACTGTTATTCAAGAGGAGTGATGGAGGGACGACAGGAGGAAGTGATTTGTCTGTATTGCTGAGAGATTGCAAAATGCTGCACAGTAAATTGGGAGGAGTGAACGGGAGAGCCTAAAACACAGAGCTAGTATCGTGCAGAGAGAATCTGAAAATTGGATGATGGGACTTATCAGTAAGAGACAGCAAATTATTTTCTGAAGAATTATATGCTCATTGTACATAGCAGAGAAAACCTAACTAGCTACAAGTGTAGAATGGTGTAGTGAGACCACAGAGTCATTAAGTCCAGTTTCCTGTAACTCCTAGAATATGTTCTAGGGTTTGTTCAGTAGGGCCAGAGCAGGCAGAGGTTCACCTCAGAGGGGTGAACAACAGAACTGGGTCCCTGACTCACATGTCCAGCAATAAATGGTCAGCAGTGGAGTTTCTGGACTCCATCTTTGTAATTTGAGGTGTCTGTACCTAAATGGAGGGACTGGTTTTGCACCTAGGAGAGGATATATACTTTCAGTGTGCTCTTGTAGGTTGTTGCCTTACTATACCTCTGTGGACCCACATACGGGTAATTCTGCCTTTGGTTTGCCATTGATGCATATGAGGAGATTGAAGCCATTGTTACAAACATAGAAGTGATTTGGTATCTGAAGTCCTTTTTTTGTTGTGCTGTCCTCTGCATTGCTCTGTTAATAATCTTATTGGTGCTTTTTGAAACCTGCAATTACAGTGAGCTCTGTGAGTGATGAGAAGCAGCGTTAAAGGATTAATGAGTTGAACTGAATATTTCGTGATTCCTTGAAGTGTCAACATCAACATGCAACAGCACACTGCCCATTAGCTTGTTTCAGTCTTTGGCAGCCAGCACAAGGCGTTACCCTGAGATAGTGTGCACTTCATCCGCTGCAGAAGGACTCAGTGTCAGAGTTGTTGTGACACAGGATTAAAAAAATATTAAACCTCTTTGTAAGTGGGACTGTGACTATGTGCTTTGCAGTTATAAACTGGCATGGCATGAAGGCTCAAGTCAGGTGTGCTGTTGGTTTTGTCTCGGTGGAAATGGTCATTCTTGTTTGGTGGCAGTTTGTGCTTTGTGCCAGTGCTCAGAAAATTCTTGTAGAACCTACTATAATTGATTAGGATGTTTAATTTTCAATATATTTGCTCTTCAAATGGTTGTGTCCTGGCTGCCTTTCCTTTTCCATGTTTCCATGCTTTCCTTCCTATCTCTCCTTTAAAAAAAAAAAAGAAAGAAAAGAGGTTTGTGTAATTACTATGTGTGTATATACACATACAGACACATACATGCACACCTGAATACTGAGGACCAGAATATGTGCAGCTTTCATAAATCCTCATCTCTCTTTGATGTGGGTCCTGAATATAATTACTTCAAGTGGCCTCTGTCTGTGTGGTTAGATTAACATTGCATGCCCTGTCAGACACCTTCTCAGTCAACATACAGCCTAGAGTTTTGACAAATGTATTCTAATTTATTTAATGCTGCAGTTGTACTTGCTTGTTCCCAAGTGCTTTCTTTGTATCTTTTGAAAAAAATACGCTGTCAAAAACACTGTTCCAGAACCAGAAAGTGTCAGTGCAAATGTTGCATGGGATCCCTTGAGCCCTGTGCTTGGCACGTCTTGGTTTTACAAATGGATATGTGGTAGGACCCCACTGAGTTTAGTATGGCTGATTGTGTGATTAAGGACAACTTTCAAGAATCACAGCTTGCTGTGTCAGAGCCCAGTTTTCTTTTTTACTTGTAAGAATAGTTGCCACAGCAGTCAGCTTAGTGCTGCTGGGACAATCTTCTAAGTTACCTGATTTGAGTGACCAGTCCCTATTAAATCAAACCCCTCCATTCCGAAAGCCCTTTGAACCTTTGAAAATCTCTACTTTGAAAAATAGCTGATTAATTATATATGTAGCATTTTGAAATGTACCAAGACAAGCTTTTTGCTCAGCACCTATAATTATAAACAGCATTCTGATCCTGAATAGAGGGTTTTAAAAGATGATCCCATTCAAAGCTGCTCATTATTTATGTTACTGTCAGCCCTTTTAATAAAGGAAGAAATGCATTATTCTTTGGCTGAAATACAAATACAATAGAGATAATGTCACTTCCCAAGGAAAGTATTATTTAAGACTAGAACAATGCTTGTACATACTAATTAGAAGTTAATAACTCTGTAAAAAATGGGATTTCTGAGGCAGATTTGAATCAGTTTGCTGTTGTGTCTTGTGACAGGCCTCTGGGTGAGGGACCCAGAAAGCCCTTGTTTTCCCCAGTTAGCCTTTAGACTGGGTAGCATTGTTGATGTGCTATTTCTGTGATGCCACAGTCATTCATATCAGGATGAGGAGGCCACCAAAGACTTAGTATTTATATATTTTGTTCAGAATAATTAAAAAAACCTTACTGGAAATGTTGGTTTTTTTTCATGAATTCCAAATTCTGTACACTTCTACATATGTTTCTAGTATGGCTATAGAAATAGATGGAGTCTAGTCAGCCCTTGCAGCTCAGATAGTGCTTTTTTTGTCATGTTGCAGCACAAAACATTACTCTTAATGCACTTGACCTCAGTTACATCTAGATGATGTATCAGAGACCGAGAAAACTGTTTAACATTGCTGAGTCAAATGGCTCATTTCAGGAAATACTGGAATAAAGAGTGTTTGTGAATTCTCTGTGTCAGCCTTCGGCATATGTATTATAAAGCAGTTTTTAATTATGGGATCACTTTATTACTTGCTTCCGCATAATTTATGTCTCATTGAGTGTATTATATAGATGTTGCTCAATTTAGGAACAGCTCTCAATGTTTTTTGTTTTCTCCTGTATTTTCAGTGCATGTCTCCATTGTATTTGTTTTCCGCAAACTGTAGAAGACGGTTTTGAAAGTACTGACTTTTCCATATCAGTCATACTTATGTTCTCTTGCTGTGTCACATGTTTAGGAACTTGTATTTCAGAACCCTGCAGTGAAATGGAGGTGCACTTGCAGGGTAGAGGTGGAATAAACTTCTATAGTCAAAGTAACCCTACTTGTAGGTGTCCAGTGGAAGCTGCTCAGGTTCACTGTGAAGTCATCAGCACTCTGCTCTCCCCCTGTGTGAGCAGTTTGGGCATGGAGATGCGGGTAGGACATCAGATCCTGGGCAGAGGCTTGGAAAGAAACAGTGGTCTAGGATATCCTACTTTGACTCCAGGGCTGCACGCTCCTTTCCACATCCCTAGTCCTTGCTTTATTGTGTGCCTTTTAGTTGTGGTGTCAGAGGGAGCTGTCCTTCAGATACCTCCTTTTCTTCATCCCCACAGTACCTTTAATTTCAATAAGAGTGAGGAGCAGGTCCTGTGGAAAGACACTGTGATCTTTTAATTAAAACCTGTGCATCAGGCGGCTGGGGTTTAAACTACTCAGAAAAGTTAATTCTTTAACTTCTTAATTTTTTTTTCTTATCTGGAATGGCAGAGTCTTTTTTAATTACTCAATATACATATTTATCAAATCAACCTATTTGCATGCTTCAGATCTTTAAAGCTATCACAAATAGAATTGATCCTTTATCTAACTAAGAAATATGCTTCCTCAAAGTAATCCTTCATGCGTGTGACACTTAAAAAGTCCGGAAGAACTCTCACTGATTTCAGTATGAATACCTTAAATTGAACTTGACTTTTAGAAATGAGTGTCATTTGACTGATGGGGCTTTTTTTCTGCTCTGTATTATTGAAGCTTTATATTATATTCTTTGATTTTTTGGTTGTTGGAACTGCCTATGGTAGTTACTAAGGAGTTTTTCCTCAACTAGTAACCTTTAACTAGGGCTGCTTATGGACTTTTCAAAGATGGGTAGCAGCTGTGAGCCTAACAAGTGAGTCTAACAAGTACCATCAGCTGAGACTGTGTGACAGATGTCATCTGAATTGGCGTCTGTGTGTGTTTTCAAAGATTTTCTTGGAATCTTGCAATAAATAACTTAATCTCTTTGTGCCTCATTTACCCTTCTGTACTGGGATAACTAATCCTTTGTGACCTTTGGAAAGTGAAGATTATAGACTGGGAGCTCTTTGGATATGAAAATAGTAGGAGTCTGTAAGAGAGAGACTCTTCATTTAATGCTTCCTCTTGAAAATTGGCAGAACTGACTCTGGTGATGTGGTTGGCAAGTGCTGGTCAGTGGTGAAGCTCTGATTGCCTTTCTGGACCCAGGACCAGATGTTGTGAGGGTAACAGGACAAACAAGCATTTGTTTTAGGGAGAGAATGGGAACACGTAGGTTCTCTGTCAGAAGAGGAAAGGAGATACTTTCATCTTTTCATCACTGCAGAGAGAGGAATAGCTCATGTTGTGGTTTCCTGAGACATGTCCAAGGTGGATCCTTATCTGCTATGAAATCAGTGGCATTCTCTGGCATGTTGGTAGAGCTGTGCTGATCTGTCCTAGGTAGGAGTCGGGATTTTGAGTATGAAATCTCGTGGAAAAGTTTTAGGCAGTTCTTTCCTTGCACAAAGCTTACAACCATGTTATCTCTTATAGGTTGATGTCAATAAATTGAAAATTGGCTAAGTGGGTAATAAAAGGATGTGGTTTAATTTTACTTGCAACTGTATAGCCTGGATAAACTCCCTGTAAATCAGAATTCCAATGTCAAAGCATTGCCTATGAGTGAGAACAGGAAGCCATTCAGAATTTGCTGGTTAATGCTAACAGAAGTGCCTTGCCAGGAGAGGATAAAGAGTTTACTTGAATAAGAGCAGGATTAGAGCAGAACTGATTGCTCTTGAAAGTAAATTTTTTGTTAGATGTTTTCTTGCACTGTTGCTACCCTTGCAGTGTGTTGAATTGCACCTTTGAAAATGTGTTTAAGCATAAAAAATGGCAAAAGGATAACAGTCAAAGAACCAAACAGAAGCTTTGAGGTTCTGTCACAGCACAAGTACCGACAGCGTACAATGTACTTTTGGTATGAATTCCTGTCCCTGAAACTGGGAGATTAAAGTTGAAAGGGTATGCACTTTGAATAGTTCCTGGGAAACTAGGCTCTCACCTTCCATTAAAGGTATGGAATATGTATCTGCTCCTTTTTGCACAGCACGGAAGATGCCCCGCAGATCTGTTATATTACTTCCTCTTCAGCTCTGAGCTATAGATCATTTTTCACGTGTAAACATTCTAAAATATTCTGGCTTTAGAACTCATTAAATTTTTCATATCATGAGACGCTCTAAGAGAGGCTATAATACCATAAAAAAATACTATATCAGATGAGGAGCAGCCTTACTCCAATTAGAGATAAAGTGGGCTTTGACATTTCTGGCTTT
The DNA here is from genome assembly GCA_004320125.1 of Scolopax mira. Lineage (NCBI taxonomy): Eukaryota > Metazoa > Chordata > Aves > Charadriiformes > Scolopacidae > Scolopax > Scolopax mira. Next base: position 13,627 of record BJBW01011758.1, read on the forward strand.
TTAAAGAAACAGAGGATACATTTGCTTTTCCTTCACACAGACTGCTGCGAGCGGCCCGCAGCAGTGGGCTACAAATGTGAACCTTGGTTCAAAATGTGAATTAGCCCAGTGTATTTTCAGGGATAAGGCCTTCAGAGTGCATCCCCAGCTCCTGCTGCTCAACTTCGTCACACACAGGCAGGCAGACAACCAAAAACCTTGGACTGTCCATTATCTGCACTGGGCAGATCAAAGAAAGGTAAATGCACAAGGCTTGAAGAAATTGCAAGAGATACAATGTAGACCTTTGTTATGGAGGCAGATTCCCAGAGGTATCCCTGTCCTGTTTACCTGGTTCTTTTTGACTGTCCAGTGAAGGTGGTTACAGTTTCAGTAGGTTCCTCATTTAGTTAGAATAGCCTAAATCTCCCTGAACAACTGCTAGCTTTATACTTTGGAGGATTATCTCCTGTGTTAAGGCATGTCTGTGTTGCAGACAACAGCTAATAGTAGTAGGTTTGATTGCTCTGACGGAAGAGCTCTGGAAAATCTGACTGAAAGTTGAATATCTAGTTGTTCACTTTAGTTTTCTGTGGGGTGTGACTTGCCTCTGTCTAGGAGTCAGCACAGCAGAGAGGAATGTGTGTTTGCACTCCAACTCCTTCTGTGCAAAATTGTTTACCTGGGCTCAGCCCCTTGGGCTTCAGTTAAGCTGTTGGTGGATGAAGCTGTGTGGTGAAAGCTTTCTTTTTGCTGTCTCTGCAGCAGCACTACTATGGTACTTTGCATCATTGAGTTTCATGGCATCATTTTTGGATGATTTTGGACCTAATGAAATACTTGCAGACTCTCCCAGCCCAGTGCTTTCTTCTGGCTACTCATGCAAAATATTGCCTCAGACTGACTGCGCTGAGAACTCATCCAAACTCCTGATCAGGAAGGCACAGCATTTCTGTGCTGCCCCTTTTCCCAGCAAATATGGAAAACTAAATTAGACTCTTTTGTCTTGGTTGGCTCTTTACGGAGGCAGATCTGCTGATTTTGATCATTTAACTTTTGGGTTATCTGTAATTGATTAATGATTTGTTTCAGAAATCTGAGTTTGACAACCACACACTAGAGACCTGTTACTCTTCCTCTTTCCTTTCTGTGGTGGTCCTGTGCTTGCTTTCAAGCAGCACTTGAGGACTTCCCTTATCTCCTGTGAATTCGTGGTGTCAGTAGTTTCATCCATTAATATGTGCTTGTTTTGTTTTGATGATGATTTTTTTGTTGGTGGCTGTTGATTTGGTGTTGGTTGTGGTTTTTTTTTTAAAAAAAAAGTTGCATTTGAATTTCATCTGTTTCAGCTGACTTACCTCCATGAGTCTCTTCCTAATATTCTTTAAACATATCTCTCTGTTTTGGTCAGCACTGTAGTTGCTTGATGTCCCAGCTTTCTTTTGTCACATAATAGTTTATGTTTGTATCTTTATTCCATCTCCAGCACTTGTAGCCTTCCTGCAGTCTTTTGGCCTCCCATGAAGCTCTGCTGACCTTCGCCGAGTTGGTTGAAGTCTGTCTTCTTCTTTTTTTTTTTTTTTTTTTTGGAGAATTGCTCCCCTTAATCTGCTGCATTCGTTTCGTTCTTCTGTTGGAATAGTTGGTGGTGTAATTTCATCATCACCATTACCCAATCTACTTCCATCTTCTGAAATGAAACCTGCCCAGGGTGTTAGAAGATCTGGATGTGTCCAGATGCACCAATGGATACTTTGCAAGCACAGCTGTCTTCGTAGCACGTGCCCCTCTCTTGGGGCTGACAAAGCCCGAAAGATGGGAAATACTGGACAACTTTATTTTCCTGTTGCATGTTACTGGAAAGCTATTTGTGATAAACTTTGCTAACCAGATTTGTCAGTGTGACTTCTTGCAGGAACACTGACTTTACATAAAAGGTGATAGAATTAGAAAATGCTACTGTAGTTAGAGGAAAGTGGTAGATAAATTATTCAATATAGGCATGTTCTTTAAAAACAATTCTTGATTTTATTAGCCAACAAGTATTCAGAAGACTAAGTGCCAACATGTAGCAGTGATAATTGTGTTTTCTCTGAGTCAAGCAATTGGCATGATACTGTTTATTAGTAGTCTTTTCCAAAATGTGTCCTGGGCGTTCACCATAGACTCCATGAGTCAGGACTGTGATTCTGAAAATCTTGGGGCTCCTAAAGTAAAGTTATCTGAGTGTAACTGTAGCAGCAAACTAAATAGGTGTCTGATAAGTGGTTCACAGTCATATTATCTTGCTAGCAACAAGTCTGTTTCCCTTTTATCATGGCCCAAGATCAGGATGAACCTAGAGTCTCTCAAGGAGTAAACATTGTGGACCAGACCTTAAAGGTGCTTCAAGTTCTGTTTGCTGGAGGTGCCAGGCTTGTGTGCCTATCTATGATATGCTCATCAGAAGCTTTAGAAAAGGGATCCTGCTGGTACTGTCCCTACTCATCTCTTGTTCATCCTTTACAAACAGACTGGGAGCTCCTCAAAGATTAGGAGGTGCTAAATGAGGTTTAGCTCAAGAGAGTAATATTACATATGAGTTGTTAGATGGCTGTGTTTTGCTGACCATTATTGACAGTGTCTGGACAAGTAGCATCTTCCTAAAGAATGCCAAATCTTTGGTGCATGACACTGCACCTGGGGGTGGGGCCTTAGACAAATCTCATTTAACAAGTCTAACTGGCTTAGAGCTGATTTCCTTCTCAGACATATGGAATTAACCAAAGAATTAACCAGGGACCACGCCTGGCCAGCATATTGTAAAACATGACTTGAGTTTTTTGGTATTGGGAGGAAAGAAGAAATAGTTAAGCTTGAGTTTTCTGCTTTTCTGTTGATAACGCTTCCATCTTTATTTTCCATTATGACAGCAGTGCACAATACAAACTTCTTCTGTTTCTTGCTTTCAGAAAGTTGCTCTATGCTTAAAAGCAGGAAGTAGGGATGGGATCCTTGCTTTCTGCTCATGAACAAGAGTTACATTGCTTTCAGTGACAATCTCTATGGTCAGTGAGATATAGCAAAGTTGACTTAAAAGTACAAAGTGCTTTTATTCCTGCTAGCATTTATCTTCTCCCCAGCCTTCCCCTGTCAAGCAGTGAATATCTTATATAGCTTTGTTTGGCTGTGATTTTTGTTACCCACATACTGTCAGAACTTAATTCAGCAGGTTGGGTGCATGCTGATTAAATGATAGTACCTGGAAAATGGTCTGTTTGCTGGTTGTTGTCTTGAAGCTGAGAAGAGAAGTCTGTCTGATCTCCTTTCTTCTTGGGCAATTCTATGCAATTCTTAAATACCAACAATTTGCACTTTATAGGTGCTTCTCCCCTGCCCAGCCTTTCCCAGGATTTGCAAGGCAGTAATTAATCCTCATATATACTGTTACGGTAATATTATACTCATCAAAAGATATGGCAGTAACTAGAGCACAAAGTAGTTAAGGATATTCCCAAGGTCATGCAATAAACAGCGGTAGCACCAGAGAGAACTCTCCTCTGTGACTGCTCAGCAGCACTTTCCCCATTGTAGCTTTTCTGTGGTACATGATACTCAGTTACATGAGTCTGAATTTATAGATCCCATCGGTCTGGTCTGCAGCTTGTAAGCACATAACTTTTTATTGTGCAGTATACTCTGGGATTCCTGGAAACAAGGAAGCTTTTCATAATTGAAGTTATATTGTCCATGTTCTTTGTTTGTTGATTCCTGATACTTTTGGTTGTTGCTATTACCGATTTTCATAATTTTTGGTGAATCATCCCTGGTGAATCTAGATATAAGAAAGGACTTCTGCCTGCAGATCTTCTCCTTTCTGTAAAGGAAGAAGGGGTTTAGCTGTTTCTGTGAAACTCTGATCCTAACAGAAATCTTCAGTGTAGCCTGTGTTTCAGTGGAATCTGCTTTTCTTGGGATATTCATTTTATAAGAGAAGAGGCATTCTGAAGGCCCAAGCTCTTTGGTGGGACATGGTTTTGATGCATTCAAAAGCAAGTAAGCTACGATGGCAGGAGAGGTCCTAGTCAGTGGAAAAGGAGAGTTTGGCGTAACATTGCACGTGTTACCAAAAGCTGAGAAGGAAGGTATTTTGTTAATCCCATGATTCAATTCATAAGTCTTTAATTCATTTAATAAAATGAGAGCCTTATCCCTTTAATAGCGGCCACTAACTGAGGGTTTTTGCTTTGTTTCAGATTTTGGAAACCTGGACTAAAATATTTTGTGACTGACCTGACAACGACACCAAAAAGGTAGGTTTTCTGTTTTTGTTGATCTCCTCTCAGTCATTCCAGAGCACTGGAAATGCTGTACATCTCTACTTTGCTAGGCTAGATTGCCTAATGAATCACTTCGTCTTGTCCAAACAAAACCCAAGTAGTTTGACAGGACTCCTATGTCTGCATGTACATGTGTTATGTAATTTGATGGTATTTTAAAGAAAGAGCCCAGGAAATGTACATATTCTCTACAGTGAAGATGTTTATGGTACAGAGGTGGAAACTTAAGTGAAAATAAAAACCCACTGGGATTTTGCCAACTTCTTTGTGCAGGTGTCTGTTTTCTGTAGGAAATTTTCTATTTGCAGTACGAGTTGAGCCATCCAAAAGCTGGTGCTGCTGAGTACAAGCGCTGCAAGCTTAATCTATAACATGGCAGTTTTTTCTCTTCTCACACCTCAAATTTAGGGTTCATGGTTGCCAAGAATGTTCTCTGCAACATGTGCTGATTACTTGTCTGTCAGTCACCACATGCCTACTTTGTTTGAGGGTTCATTGCTCTGGTTTGTTGAAATGTTTTATTGAGGTTGTTTACAGATGCAAAGAAATGCTGAACCCCGGATTTCCCATTGTACCCTGGTGTTATTTGTTCAGAGGAGGGTTTATGTAATGGGTACAGAAAGCTTTTGGTTATTTAAATGGCTCAAGTGAAAAACAACACCAAGAGAGATAATAAATATAATTTTCACTTTATCCAGTTGTTGTTACAAGAACGATTATTTGGTCATTCATCTTCAGCCAAGAACAGTGCTGATCTCAGCTACTGAAGTTTTCAAGCACCAGTTTTACCTGGTGATACTGCACAGTCACAGTGAAGTCATAGGTTTGGTTTTGGTTTTTCTTTCCTGGACCTTGTTTTTGTCCTTCTTCTTGCTATTGTAGGGAATGGAGTCGAAACTAGGACATCTGATGCATTGCCTGTATCTGTGTGTGCTGAGGGCAGTTTCTTCTGGCCACAACAGTGCTGCTCTTACTGCAGCCACTTTTTTCTGTCTTGGAGATCATAGTTCTTTTTCCCTTGTCTGAAGGCATGTCTTTCTAGACAGTCTTTCTAGAGTACATGCCCACAGCGGGAGAATGAGCAGCAGTATTTCAGTGCAGAGTAGTGGTATCTCTTCTGGGTATTTCAGAGTGCAGTAGTTTTCACCAGCTGTGAAATACTGCATTGTAACTATGATGGACTGCAGTACAGACATACTGTTTGTATGTTCAAGACACTAAAAAGAATTACCAAAGTCTTGTTAGCTTTGTCTCATGTTTCTGTGGAAGATAATGAGAGAAACGGGTGATGTGTGAAAATTTATTGGCAAGCCTCTGGATGTCAACATACTTGAAATTAAGTTGCCAGGGTCCTGCTCATGGTATTAATTCTTGTCCAGTGAGAAAAGGTCTAGCTTTGATTTCAGTGATTGCAAGAGGCTTCCTTTAGCTGCTCCTTGTCAGCCTGTGTGTGTCATTGAACATGATTCATTAGACAAAAAGTTAAATGGTCAGGAAGAGCTGTGTCTTTCAAAGCTGTAATGAGGCCAAGCCAAATAACTCTAATGAAGAGAGTGATTTAAGAATCTGAGCTTAAAGTGTAGATGAAGCTGTTTGGTGGGTGCTCTTTGCAAAGACGACAACAGGGAAGTTGAGGAGAGTTTGTTCTGCATTTTAATTCACTGCTGCAAGTCAGAGCTTCAAAAGTTTTGGTGGCAGGTGTTGAAGATGCTGTCTGCTCTTACTAGGAGCTCATCATGAACAGTGATTCGTGTAATAAGGAAAATTGGTGCAAGTTGGTGAGCTGTCAGCTGAATGGGATAGGTAAACGCCTGTCTGCTCTTAGAAGTGAGTAGTAATCCAATTCTCCCTGTATCCAGAAGATGGGTACTTTCAGCTGTGTTTGTGCTGCTCACAACTTATCATGTGAAGAAAAGGTGTTCTTGCACAAATGGAGAGCAAAAAAAGATTCTTGTAATTAAATAATCAGTTACCTAAATCGCATTTTAGTAAGCTGATCAAACAGTGAATGCAGGCTGCAGCCATAGACCAAGGCTGAATAAACACTTTAAACTGAGTTTTGTTAGTTCTTTTATCTGGTAGTATTTATCTTTTCTCCTGTGTGAATCTAAGACATGTTCAGATCATGTTACTTTTTCCCAGCACCTTAAATGTTCAGCTCTGCCTTTTGTCTTGATAGCCTTTCTTATAACCTTTTCTTAACCCTGTACACAACCTGCACAATGTCACAGAAAAATTCTTCATTCATTTCTTGGTCTGACTCTGTTGCATCACTTTCTGGACTGCCCCAAAGCACCTTTTCTCTCCTTCTTGCTGATCACATAGAAATTGTGTATCTTACACAAAGGAAGGAAACCAAGAATATTTGTCTTAGGCCTGTCTCTGCAAGCTCAGGCCCTTATAAACCTAAATGTTACCTATTTTTTCACACTTGCAGGGCAATAAAACCCAAATCCTTAGAACAGAACATAAAATGTAAGTGCAACATTTGTGTTTTACTGAGAATCTCAGGGGAAAAGAAAGGCAATAAACTCATGTTTTTAAATTTTATCAGAATATTTAACAGGAAAAACATGAGTGTTATATAGGAAATAGTTTCCAGACCTGTACTAATTCACAGTGAATTTTCAGGTTGTATGAACAACAAAATGGAGATAATTTTATCAAAAGCCTAAGATCTGCATTGCCTAGCTTAACATTAGGTCCTTCCGTGTGGCTACCACTTGTGAGAAGTGTGCTTGCCCTGCTGTTCTCCCGCAGAGAGGACTGTCTGTAGATTACCACCTCAGGAGGGCTATGAAGTTCATGTGTGGTTGGGCCATTTTCTGGATGAAGAAAAAGCTTTTGGTTTATGGGCATCTCTGTTCTCTGTTGAATGTGAGGTTTGGAGAAACTGAGCGAGCTGGTGTTCTTACAAGCTCTATAAACGTAGAGACCTAGCTGAGCATTTACCTCTATACTGTTAAGAGTGACATGAGAACTGTGACCACCATTTGTACCATGAGTCTTTTATGCTTCTGTCTGTAGAATTGCTGTTCTTTTGGGCTGTTTATCCTGTAAAAGTGTTCTGCTATAGCGCAGAAATAATTGCAATATTGTAATAAGGCACCCGATCTGTTGGAGAAATCTAAGTGTCGTTACACCAGGTTATACTGGTTCTCTTGCTTTCGGTATAAGATTGTTCACCTCCAGTTGTTTTCTGGAGCTGCTCACATGTACTCATCATTACTAGTCTCTCCTGCTCTGCTGCTAGGAACAGAAAGTGTGAAGCAATGCAAAGAGCTCCCACAGCAGAGGGTTCTGAGGAGGGCAATGACAAGTTGTGTGCTACAGGGGAGTGAGGACAGTCCACGCAGACAGACAACAAAGAAGTTATCCTTAGGCCTTTTCTCTGTTACAGATTTCCTGTGTGATAGTCTTCCCTTTGCACTGAAATAAAGAAGGAAAAGAGAAAGCCAGACCTACTTTGCCATTGAAGGCACATCCAGCATCCTTTGGTTTGATGGTAAGGGCTGTAAATTACCTTTGAGAGGCAGAAAGTATTTAGAATGATCCTTTAATTTTCATGTTGAAATTACAAGGAACTTGAGCTTACAAAAAAAAACCTCCAAAAATGAAAATCCAGTTGACTGGAAGTGCTCCTTGTATTGCTATTCCAAATGCTCGTCTTGTAAGAAGGAGCCCTCCAGTGCACGGGGCAGAGAGAGGCAGAGTTTCTCTATCTAGAGATCTCTTGTGGTGTTTGTCCTCAGCAGCGCAATGTTGGGATGTGCAGCACACTGCCTTAGACTCTCAATGAGCAATGCTGTCAGCCCTGGGCAGAAGGAGACTGTGGACTGGCCAGTATACTGAAGAGATAGAAAAACACATGTCCTGGACTGCATCCAGCAGTTTAGGATGGAGGCCAACAAACTGCGATGCTAACCAGCCCTGGCTTTTGGGCTGAGAGTGTGCCTTGCAGATGTGTGCAATGCTCTCTGTGTTTGTACGTGGAAAAGCAGGAAGGGTGCCTGTGTGACACCTTTCTTCAAAGCCTGTGGGTTGGGTGGGGATCAGGGAAACCTGTCTGTCCTAGAACCTATGCCAGGTGGAGTTGGAGGTGTTGAGTTGGGTTGTTGGGTTTGTGGCTGTAGCATCTTTTCTTCAGTAGTGCAGGGAAACTAGTGGGCACACATATGATGACTGAACCAGTTATGCTTGCAATAATAAATCTAATGGACTAGATTTCTGATTGTCATGCCTCTGCTGAAGTCAGCACAAGTATGTCAATATTGTACAGCAGCAGAACTGGCTTGTTGGTTTTGTTTTCTTTCAGGTGTATCTGAGCATTTGGACTACATGTCCAAAACCCACTCACTCAAATAATTCAAATCCTGAGATTACGAATATACAAAAATAGGTGCACTTCTTAATGGCCACGTTTTTCATTGTCTGAGATGACATATAACATATAAAGATACGGAATTTAAAAAGCAGCAGTTTTCTGCGTTGTAGCAAATGCTTGAGTTAATGTTCTACCAAACACCAGATGTGAAAACCAGAGGTAGGGCCAGAAAAATATTTATGAAGTGAGTATCTGAGGAAGTTGTTCTTATTGCCACCAGCAGCTCCAGAGTGCTAGTTAGTTAAGCAAGTAAGTGTTTGTGGGTTGTTTTTTAATGACTAATTCCATTGCCAGCAATGTCTTCAGGAACAAAAAAACAGCAAATGGAAGGAACAGGTGGCACACAACCTTTTTAAAAGGAAACAACATATTGTAGAACTGCAAGTGTCTGTTTCTACTTAATGCTCAATCTTCAAACAATCTCTGATGCAGTTCATTTATGGGCAATAAATTGCTAGACCAGACAGTAGGCCTTTACAATACTTTTTTTTTTTTTTTAAATTCTTGTTTTAGTTATTCAGTGTGGTGAAAATGTATCCCTTATTACCTCCTGCATGACATACCAGGAGGTTGGGAGGCAGTAGGATAATAACAATTTTGATTAGACCCCTCTCCAAAGGAATGAGTGGGAGTTTTGCTCTTGACTTCAAATGGGAGTAGGAGCCAGGACCTTTCTTTGTCAACAGCAAGGATGTCTTCTGAGGCAGTATTAAAGAGAAGTTATATCCTTTTAATTCTAACCTTAAAAGTTTAATGTAGGCAAGAAAAGTCTCTTTGGAGAGAGGTAACATTTTTTATGAGATTATCTGACACAGCAGGAAAAACAGGCATATTTGCAGCAGTGTGATGAAGACCTGGGTAAAAGTTTATATTCCTGAAAGCTTTTCTTGTTTTGTTTTGGTTTTTTTTTTTGGGGGGGGGGGGGGGGGGGGTGTGTGTAGTGAGTGGTTTTTTTTGTTTGTTGGGGTTTTTTTTAGCATGGATTTGGTTGGTTGGTTTTGTTCTTCCCTGGCTGCTTAGGTATTTTTGCTGTCTACAGGGTTTGCTTCACTTAGAGACTTGGAGTGTAATGGCTGCAATAAATTCAGTATAAATTTATAGCTTCAGTATTTTTTCTTACTGGTGGGGAGAAAGCATTTCAGTGTGTAGCACTCAGAATTGGAAAACTTTTCTGTTATTTACAGACCAGACTCGTATTCTGTTCACAGATTTTATCTCCTTCCTTCCTCACGAGTTTCAGGAACCATTACCATTCAACGGGTAGTGCATAAAGAGTCTTTCTTTTCTCCCCTAAAGTCACTTCCAGGTTTTTTTTTTTTTTCCCACTGGTACCAGTAACAATAGAACCAGGGTTAAAGCTATTTGATCTGATAGACCAGTATGGAGGGTCCCACTGCAGCTCTGCCTAACAGGAATGTCATATTTTCCATGTGGCCAGGTCTGTAAGAGAAAAGGGATGACATCCTCAGAGAAAAGGTTACAATCATAGGAAGAATTGTTTATTTTTCTCATGGCTTTTAACTGCTGCAGGCATAAAAACACCTCATTATCTAAAGGCTCTATTTTAGATAGATACTCTATCAGTATCTCTTTTAGTGTTGCTTCTCGCCTTGGAAGCATATGGGATTAATGGGAGCCATTTGCTAAATTCTTGCTTTTCAGACTTTGAAAGGTAGATTGTAAAATTCGGTTCATTTGTCTGAGATGCAGTTGATTTGTCGAACCAATTTTTAAGGCCACTGGTGAGGCTTCACCTCGAGGCTGTGTTCAGTTCTGGGCCCCTCACTACAGGGAGGACA
>BJBW01011761.1:4697-22453 GCA_004320125.1 Scolopax mira
TGCAGGGGGGTCGGACTAGATGGCCTTTGAAGGTCCCTTACAGCCCAGATGATTCTATGATCAGATACACATGTTCCAATGGTATAAACCACTAAACCAGTGGAATTATTAGTCCAGCTCCTATAAAATATAAACTTATATGATGCCCATGCTCATACATAAGTTCTTCCACCTATACTTCCAAAGTTGCTGGTGACTTTATTACATTTAAGACAGACTACATTTAAGAAGGAAGTTCTTAGGGACTGCATGCAAGTAGATATCTGAGCAGAGTAAAGAGACTATTTGAGGAATAAGCTCACTCACCTTCTAAAAATGGCTTATAAAGCAATTTGCATAAGGTAAAGAAAGCTTACAGCACTCCAGATGAAGAAACAGCTTTAAGAAAGCAAGACCTCTAATTATGTCCAAAAGCCTACTGCTAACCACACTGCAGAAACCCAGTCACGAGTTTTTTCAATTCTTACATTAAAAACATCATTTGTTCTTCTATGATTATTGCAAATGGACACGCACAACAAAATTTACAATTACTGTTTCTAAAATCTCCAGTAAGTATTTAAGATTTTTTATAAACATCTTTACAAGTCAAGTGATCAAGTAAATGCTAATCTCTCAAAAATCCTGGAAATATGAAAAGGTTGCTTAACTACAGCCATATAGAAGGCCAAACACCTCCCCGCCCCCCCCCCCAAAAAAAGGGACAGAAATATCCTACGTATATGACTACTATGAACACAAGTCTTCTTGGGCTACTTGAGTAGAGAGAATACAATAGAATCTCTATCCATATACACTTTGAAATTTCCACAACAGAACGTGATGTATTGCCCTCATCTTCCCGGCTTTGTCTCAGGATGATCAAAAACTTTTGTAAGATTTCACCTATCTCATGTGAAAGAAAAAGTACATTGTAAATGTGAGTTTATGGAGTTGTTATTTTACCCTGTGATTTCTAACATTTCTTGCAAAGAACAAGACTAGACCACCTAGTCTGGAAACTGCTTTCACTGTACATTTATTCATTAAACATATAATTTTTCTGACACGCTGCTGTATCAACAACAGATCAATGTAAAATAACTTAAACACATGGGATACTTTGTTTGCTGAGTCACTACAAAAGCCCTTTCTGACAGCATAAATTAGTGACATATTAGGATTTTCTATAATACGCAACTAACACATGTTATCCCTTACAGTTGTACAAATTCTTACATAGATTCCACCGGGGACGAGTTAAACACAACGATCTGTAAAACAAGCATAGGCTGCCACTACTAATCTTTATTACTTAAAACCCAAAGCAAATCACAATACTCTCAAAATAACAGAAATCTCATATTTCCATTCATCACATAATCTAAGTTGCAATATCAATTCAATAATTCATAAGATAACTGGTTCCAAAAAGAGAGCACCTCAAAGGTGCCATATTTAACAAACCTCCTCAACATGAATGGCTCTGAATCCACACAAATCAGTGTCTTTTTCTGCGTTGTAAAAACAACTGGACCGACTCAATTTTCTTTGACATTGCAGCCATTCCTTGAATTGCTGAACTGGATAAGGAGTACCATCCACTTTTTCTTTTCACACCTCACAAAAGACATCCCTAATTTGAAACTGAAAATATATATGAATGCATGGATAACTTCTGCCTGTTACAGATCTCTCAAAAGTGAACTGGAAAACAAAACACCATATCAATTTATCAAAAATAGAATAAAATGTTTTGAACCTTATCATCATGCTGATACAGTAGCTAGCCATATGCATCGTTTGATAACTGAGACCTTAACTATCTAGCAAAAAGCTGATAGAAAAGGGTACAGACTTGTATTTGTCCTCTCCTTTCTGTCAAACTGTGAAGACTGGAAATCTACATTCATGTTTGATTTCAGAAGTATTTTATAAACAAACATTCAGATTGGCCAATCAAGTTATCAGCTGTTTATAATCTGACACAGTTCTCCCTCAATCTTCCTACATTTTGATGCTGTTATTTTTGTGAAATACTCTAGTGGTAACCACACTTTAAGAAGTTATGCAGATTTAATCTAGTATGCTCTACTTGTACCAAATTTAAAAGAATGCCAGAAAAGTAGGTATTGCTGCATCATTATGTATTATGTTTTAAGGTCACATACTGACATTTAGAACTCCTTCTCCTCATAGTATTTTCTTTCACTTTACTGTTCCTCTGAAATAATAAGCTTTCTAAAAGTACTTCCACATTCTTACATACATAGAAGCCTGATGCATCTTCTGTTTTGCATACATAGATCCAAAAGCAACCTGCATAGTGTGTCTTTGCTTTCAAAGCCATCCCAATGGAAAGGATTACCACTGCCAAGAGATGAGGCATCAGTGGAGAGAAAGAGATTGCTAACTTCTCTGACACTCACCAAAATCTGTCCCCAGTTTTGGCACATCATGACCCTGGTCATCATCAAGATGACTGATGAAGTCTTAATACTTCATGAGAGCACTGATGAGACATTTAAATACTTTATTTTAGTAGAATTTCAGTAGGACATTCTCAGGATTTGCAATGGAAGCCACTTCGATTACATAATCAGGAAAATTTGCACGAACACTTCTACAATTCTCTTTACCACAGATGTCATGGAAACTTGTGAATCAAAATTTTAAGTGTCCTGAGAATGCTTTGTGTAAGATCCATTGAGAGATGTCTTCTCCAAATGGAAAGGGGAAAACTCTCCACTGTTTTCAGGAAGCTTCCTCTATACAGGCACCAAGGCAAGAGGCACCACTGTGCTGTACCAGAATACACAAAAACATGGATTAAACAAAAGCATAAAGCAAGTAAGTATTCACAGGAATCTGTCAGAAGCAGACCAACAGGGCCAACTGATAGTTGATTTGAATGAAAAGTGGTACACAAAGTAGATTCAAAACTGTTCTCTACCATATATGTAAACATCTGTTCTCTTTATTTCCTTAAAGCAGGAACAAAAAAAAAAAAAAATCAAATATAATAGTTGTTATTAAGTCCAAAAACTGATAAAACAACTTTTACACTGACAGAAATAGAATTAAAGGTACCTGAACCCTGCTCTTGTTCCCTCAAGCTTCCTAATAAAAAGACACACACACACTGTCCATCTGGCACAAGCCCTCTTGCAATAGCAGCACTCTGCTTTCAGCAGCTACGTTTTTAAGGCTACATTTCACAAGTGTTCAGTTTTCACTACTCCTTGAAAATCCTACATGTACCAAAACCAGAGATATGCAGACAATTTAACAGAATATTGCAGAAATACTCTAATTAATTAATTTTTTCTCTTTCATAAGAACCACTACAGACATAAGTTATTCTTCCTCCTCCCAAACATTTACTGTAATGCATAACTCCAGGATAATGAATGGAGACTATCACTAATAAGCGCCAAGTAGGCTCCAAAGCTTGACCCAAAATTACAATCTTCCTTCTCATTACCAGTACAGTGATTCTACTTCACACTTCAGCTGCACAGCGTTCCAGTGACACTTGGGAAAGATAATGAAGAAATAACAAACATTGCTTCCGTTCTGAAAAAGTTTATGTGACTATTTTTTCCACCACTACTACTCAGAGTAGTATCAATTATGCAAAACATGACCTGACACAAAAACATCCAGCAGCAAATCCAAAAAACAACTTGAGTAGATGTTCTTTTGCTTAAGATCTGTGTGGATGGCCTCTATTAAAGAATTATACAATCACACAATGGTTTGAGTTGAAAAGGATCTTAGAGATCACCTAATTCCAACCCCCCTGCCATGGGCAGGGGCACCTCCCACTAGAGCAGGTTGCTCAAAGCCCCATCCAGCCTGGCCTTAAACACCTCCAGGGATGGGGCACCCACAGCTTCTCTGGGCAACCTGTTCCAGTGCCTCACCACCCTGAGTGAAAGATTTCTTCCTAATACTTAATCCATATCACCTCTCTTGACTTCATGTTCTGCTAAATCCCTTCAATCCCTCGTTTTCTTTTATTTCTTATTAATAAAACACAATAGGTGTTAGCAGTCCTAACAGAGAAGGCAAAAAGCCTAACGGATGAGGGAAAAACTCACCGTGGTCAGTCTCTCACACCTGTGTACTTTTCAGCAGCCCGCACTATAGGAGGCGGGAAACAACTACCAGAGCGGAAGGAGGAAAGGAAATATTTAAAAGCAATTAATTCCTGCCCCGTGCCGGCCTTCGCTTCCACGAGGGAGGGAGCCGCTGCCCTCCCAGGTAGAAGCACCGGGGGAGCCCGGCCACGGCTCGGGAACTTCGGGAGGAGGATGAAACCGCTCCCGCCCCTCGGGGGTACCACGGCGAGCCCGGGATGGGCACAGTCCCCCACCGGCGGCACCGCCACACGGACGGAGCCGGCCCCACGCGGCCGCGCCCGCCCCGCCCGCCCCCTCCGCCGGCGCCCGCCGCGGCCCCGGCCCCTCTGCTCACCAGCCCATCGATCTGCACTTGCTTGACGGCCGAGTCTCCCGTGGCGGCGGCCTTGCTTTTGCCTTTTGAGGAGCCAAAGCCGCTGCCGGCAGCCCCGGAGCTCTCCTTGCGCGACGCCATCTTTCCCCTCGCACCGGCCGGAAAGAGAAAAACGAAACACCGGAAGGGGCGGTGGCGGCGAGCGGGGAAAGAGCTCCGGGCGGAAACCCGCGGGGAGGGGCGGGTGTGCCGCATGTGCGGTGCCGCTATCGCCCCTCTCCTGCCGGCCCGGCCCCGCCCCGGCGCCTTGGCAGCGCCGACAGCGGCGGTCCCTCAGGGCCTCGGGCCGTCTCCGGCTGGCCAGCCCTCGCTAGCCGGCACGGCGGCCCCAGGCGCCGCTAGAGCAGGAGAAATCCTGTGCCTTGTGCCAGGCGGCGGTGCCCACCCTGACTCAGCCGGGACGGGCGAGGGGCCGGGAGGCCCTTCCTCCCCACCTGCCTCCCCACATAGCGGTTGGCACCTGGCAAACCGTGCCTGGGAACCTCAGGTGGTGCTTCTCCGTGGCTTCCATGGGCGATACCGATGCCAACGGCCACCCTGGCTGGGTCATGGCTGGGCCACTGGGCCAGAGCTGGCCCAGCCAGTGGCCACAGTGAAGGGTCCTCAGTTGGGCTGAGGGAGGATCTGCTCCTTGGGGGCCAATAAACCAGAGGGAGAAGCACTTTTGAGAGACAATAAATTTAAAAGCTTTGGATTTTTAGCTTTAGCAAAAGCAGACTTGCTTCTGGAGTTAGATGAATATCTATCTGTCTTGGGCATGAATAATGAGTCGTCAGTGCACTGACAGGGGATACAAAATCTTAACGATCTTAACATTTTCTATAGTTCAGAAAACCCTGAACTATCAACTCCTTACATTGTTCCCAGGAAAGGCTTTAGTGTTGTGTTAAGTGTTGCTTTTGCTTTGCTGCTCATTTGAAAATTTTTAAAATAAACAAACCAACCAACCATACATGTTTTTCTGAAAAATGAAATAGCAAACACCCCAAAGCTGTCTGGACACTGTGACAAATACATGACCTCAAAAATCACCGTGAACCTTTTCGACAATGATCTGACACTGATTTCTAACATCTGGAAGGGATCGTATTTACCAATACCAAGATGTATCTGCATTTTCCAGCATTTGCCTGTTCTTATAAAATGGCCTTAACATCACAAGAATGTTCCCTGGCAGCTCCCCGCATCAGGGATGGAACAAATTCAAGCAAAGAATTTAGGATAAGAATCATCACTGAGCAGATCTGCGTTGACTAACAAGAGACCTGGATACCCAGATGAGCTAAAAGCACCTCAAGATAGGTCTGATGAATCCCATTTTAGATTACCCTTTGGGAAAAATTCTGTTAAATGGAGATTAAGGGTGAAGTTTAGAATCGTGGCATCACAGGTCAAATTGTGCCCCAGAGAGACTGAGGTGTGTGCGTACAGTGGGATCGGGGCATTGCTCTAAAAAATAGGTTTGTAGAGAGGCTGATGCAATAACAATGTGTAATTTCAAGGCAGCGTGTTGTGGCCAATGAGCTCAACCATCTCGTAGGTGTTGCAGATTTGAGCCCTACCCTTAGCAGGTTTCCATGGCTGGATGTTGCACTCCCACTGGCGTTGCCTTTTGAAGTTTTCTAGAGAACAAAGTTGCTTGATTCAATGTTAATATTTCACTTTGCTGTTATATACACAGGCATATTCGGGTTTAATTTACAAATATGATCAAATAGCTTTAATTAAGAAAACTGAGAATGGGAAGCACTATTATGGTAATACAGTGGTTTTCAACTCAGGCCATGGGCTGCTGGAGATCTGTGGGCTACTTCAAAGATGTTGGTGAAAGGTATTTAAATATGCAAAATATGCTTTCTGTCAGTTAATGCACAGGGCTTTACCACTGGCAAATTCTTAGGGATCTAAAAAGGAATGAAAATCCCTGGGATAAGACAAATATTATTCTTGCCTATCAGTTTTTGAACAGAAACACAATGTAATTTAAAAAAAGAAAACCCAACAAGTAGCTACAGCACAGAACATCAGCATGTTCAAAGAGGTTGCTGTGGGCACCCAAAATAGCCCTATTTGAGGGACTGGCATAGGGCTCACATTACTTAATGCACTGCCAGAATAATGCAGTCAATTTGGTAATTATGATTAACATGAAAAATGAAGCACAAATACCAACTTTCTGCTTTATAGAACTCACCAGTTCCAGGCAAGTGGCCATAGAAAACTTTACAATTGAAAATACTGAATTCCTGTAAAGGAGGACATAAAAATGATGTCACATTGAAAAATATTATTAACTACCCAAGCTACTCAGGAAAACCCCAAAACAGAAGAATTCCATCACAAAATAGTTTAGAAAATTCAGGTAGTGCACAAATACCATTAATCATTTTTAAATTATACTCCCAATCAAAAGAAAACTGGATCCAAACAAACCCCTTTTATTCCCCAGTCCTGCCTACGTAAAAGCCTTGGTATAATTCGGATGTGTCATTTTTCTCCACGGCACTGCTGCAGCGTATCAGTGCTATGAGCAGAGCTGGTGTTGCTAAATGGAAATTATCTGATGAAGGGTTCAAAGATATAATCCCTTCCAAATTGTTAGACTGGCTTTACCTTTAGGGCTAAACCACTGGAATCACGTTTGTGTGTGCTGCAGGCTAAGACCATGCACATGAATCGTTGCCGGAGATGGGATAACCTGCAAGGACTTGTTACCGCTTGGTAAATGGGTCCATGTCTGAATTCTGGGTTTTTCTTCCCTACCCTCTCAGCAATTCCAAATATTTCTAAGCATAAAGTACACCTAAATTTCATTATCACAAAGTATAGAGGAATAGGGATACACGTATAGCAGTCTGTACTTGCACTGAGACACAACAGCACCCTGAATAGCAAGTTGCACTAATAACTACAATTGCTTAAAAGAACATCAATTATCTACAAAAAGAAATTGTTTCTAGTAAAATAATCTCCAAAACTCTGTGGCAACAGATTCTCCTAACACAGACTTAAAATTGTCTTGTAATATCTTGCACCATTATAGAGGAAGTTCGAAGTTCAGAAACGCTCTGTTTTCTCAGAGACATGAGGAATTCAGGCTTAAACTTTCCAACATCGAGAAACACGGGCACATGGCACATCTCCATATGAATCTAGCACTGACTTTTTTCAGTGTGTCTCTATACTTAACGTACCTACTCTGCCTTTGCAGAGGGGTGCATTGCTTAAAAATAAAATAACTTCTTTATCAGGGAGTGCAATGATAGGGCAAGGGCTAGCAGTTTTAAAATGAAAGAGGGGAGATTTGGGTTAGATATTAAGAAGAAATTCTTTCCTGTGAGGGTGGTGGCACTGGAACATGTTGCCCAGAGAAGCTGTGGGTGCCCCATCCCTGGAGGTGTTCAAGGCCAGGCTGGATGGGGCTTTGAGAAACCTGGTCTAGTGGGAGGTGTCCCTGCCCATGGCAGGGGGGTTGGAACTCAATGATCTTTAAGTCCCTTCCAATGATCTTGGTCCCTTCCAATTCTAACTATTCCCTTCCCTTCATTTCCCTTCCATTCTATCCATCTACACATGGCACATTCTGTTTACTCTTTTTGAAATCTTTCTTATTCACAGTGTGCCTTTTGATAGTAGCCTCTCATTTCCATACCACTTCCATATCCCACAGGGAGAGTGAGAATCCTCATGATGAGAAGGTCCCTCTGTGTCAGTGGTATCTGTGGTGGATAGACCCAGCCAACAGCCAGACACCCACCCAGCCTCTCGCTGCCTCCCCTCTCCCACGGGATGGGGAGAACACAGGAGGAAGGCAAGAACTGAGTTTCAGAAGCTGTGGGACAGACAAGATCTCGGAAATCCTTGTTCTTTCTTTTGCATATGAACAAAAAGCAGTTGGGAGAAGATATATCAGGGACCCTCAGGTCTCCCCAGCAGATGCAGTTTTGCCAAGTGCAGATGTTGCTCCTCCACTTTCTGCAGTTCTGTTCAGTGTCACTGTGGGCCAGGCATGGGCAATTCCAGCTGTGGGCCAGGTGTGGGCAACTCCAAATACTGGCTACAGCCTCAGTGAGCAGTGCTGTGCATAAACCCTGGGGAGTTCAGGGGTTCCAGCCATTTGTCAAACGCTTACTACTTTCCACAGAGGAGCTCAATATGAAAATTTAAGATCAGCCTCCAAAAGTGAGCAGGCATTTTGTGACAAAGAATTTTTAAGTACTAGTATTTGTCATGAGGGTAATTGTGACTTCAGAAGTTATCGGTGCCAATATGGAAGTCCATTCCACGATTTTTTCTAATATTCTTTAAGAGAATCAAAGTGAAGAAATTGGGTTTATTGGATTTGTTTTTTTATTTGAAATAGGAAATGGAAAGTAATAAGTTGCAGGAATGATAGAAAAAATGGTAAAGGTGGGAGCTGCAGCAGCACAGAAACCCCCAGGGACAAACATCAAATGCAATAAAGGAACTACAGGACCAGAATGTGAGCTTTGAAAATTCAATTTATTTTCTGTAAGAATAGAGGTTTCAGAGGCCATGCCTGGTTTCAGCCATGCTCTTATACAGGCAGCCTTTTAGCATATGCTTGACTAAACGTAAAAGCATTGCTGCTAAAAAGAAGTGGAGCAGCTGTCATGGACAGCAGCAGAGTAGGGTATTTCTGCACGTTAAGGAAAGATTTACTAAATATAAACCCTTTTTGTGGGAAATATTTTTTTCACTGCTCAACTTTTTCTTTGCTTTTTTCAATAAATGTTTTCAATTACCTTCTAGTCTTATCTATTCTTTTTACATTCCAGGTGTTTATAGCTTCTTTTTTCATTATTATTAATGTGTGATTTCCTATAGTACCTCAAAACCTTCAGCATACAACTAAGAGAACAAAAAAGTGACACAGGAATTAACAAAAAAATTGTCTAACAGAAAATGTATTTGATAAAAAAGACTGAGACCTTGTAAGTGCTAATTTTGGCCTGTAAAACACAGTTATTTGCACAAAATTATTAAATGTTTCTAAGCAAAGACAGACTCTTGCTATAGTATCAAATTAGAAAATCTTGTAAGCATAGAGTGTACTTCATTTATCAACACACTGCAAAGATTCCACTTCTCTGTTCCCAGTTAACTGATTTCTCCCTGAAATCAATGAAAGGGTGAAAAGACACATGTAGTATCTCAGGCAACACAATTGAATTCTCTTGTACAAATCACAATTTTGGCCATAAAGTTTATTTCTTGTCTGAGATAGGCTTCCCATATAATTTCTCTTCTGATGTCAGTTTGTTCTGCCTTATCTTCATAATCAACTAATGCACCCTCTGATTCTTGATGACACACAAGCTATCACAAGCTGAAGATAACAACCTTCTCTAAGGAGAACAAAAAATGAGAAAATAAATGGAAGTAAGCATACAAAAAAACCAGAATGTCTTAAGTCTTCTAGCTTCCTGTAATGTCCAAAGAAAAACCATGTAGTTGTTTAATAGAACTGGACCTGATATATTTACTTTCTATCAGAAAGTCTAAAAGGGGAAGAAAGATGTTTTGCTCAAAATGAAGCAATGGATGCTTTCATAGGTGCAATAGGAGACAAGATGTGAAGCACAGAATCATAAAATCATAGAATTGTCTAGGCTGGAAGGGACCTTTAAGATCATCTAGTCCAACCATCAACCTAACTCTGATAAAAAACCACCACTAAATCATGTCATTAAGCACGATGTCAACCCGTCTTTTAAATACCTCCAGGGATGGTGCCTCAACCACTTCCCTGGGCAGCCCGTTCCAATGCTTAATAAATCTTTTATTGTAAATTGTAAAAATTTTTCTTAATATCCAATCTGAATCTCCCCTGGCACAACTTGAGGCCATTTCTTCTTGTCCTATCGCCTGTGATTTGGGAGAAGAGACCGATCTCCACCTGGCTACAACCTCCTTTCAAGTACTTGTAGAGAGCGATAAGGTCTCCCCTCAAGCTTCATCAACTGCTCCACATAAGACTTACTCTCCAGACCCCTCACCACCTTTGTTGCCCTTCTCTGGACCCACTCCAGCACCTCAGTGTCTTTTTTTGTGGTAAGCGGCCCAAAACTGTACCTAGCACCATCAGCTATCACACAACTGATGTTTGGCACGGTATCTTCCTGTCTTATGCATTCTTCCTGCTCCTCAAAATGAAGTTACAACTCCAGTCCTGGATACTCCACGAAGACTTCCTATTTTTCTAGATTATGGCACTTTCACATTACGCTTCTCCAAGCTGTGTGAGCACAGAGGCAGCAGAATGGCAACTCACTAGTGCAGATCTTGATGAACAAGGCAGGGAGGAAAGGCTGCTCTTAGAGGATGCCCTTGTGTGTCCTTAGAGCAGCATGAAACCAGTTGTTTAACATCTACATCTTAAAGAGCTGCATCAACCGAAAATGCTGCATAAACTAAATGAAGTGTATCAGTGATGTGTATCTATTCAGAAAGACAAAAGATTTACTTAAATTTCATAAGATCTGATTTGATTCATCATTCATGTGAATTGATCTCAAGGTCAAAAAGGAGAGAAAAGCCAGTATAACACTTGAGAAGCTGTCAAGAATCCCACTGATTATTTTCAGCCCTAGTAAGAGAAAGCTAAAGTTACCCGTGAAACCTTTTCCTACAGAGCATTTTCAAAGTATTTGCTACTATAAGCAGTCACTTAAAAACTTGTAGACATATTCACTGTATTCTATTTCTTGCCCACAGAAGCCACCAGTATGTAGTTAATCTTGATATCCTAACCTCTATGTTAAATGTGTACGTCCTATGTCGTACAATTTACAGGATAGTTAATGTGGGACATAACGTGATGGGCAGTTTGGGTATTAAGCCAGAAGTAATTTTCTAACTAAGGATTATGGTAACAGTGGAGCCAGAAAAGTTCAGAAAGCTTTATCACATACAAAATTCTCATCTGCTGAGTTCGGACCAATCCATAAAGAAAAAAACAGGGCCTGTCACAGCCGTGTTTATCATAAATCCAGATGCTGCAATCCCATGAGATAAAAGAAAAATAGGTACTGTAAAAGATGAATGTACATGATGAAGGCTAAAACTCAAAAGCTCAAAACCACCCCCAAGGTGATGAAAGGAGGAGCCAGCCATTAGTAATAAACATTCTGACAAATATAATTTAGTATATTAAATACTGATTAAACTTCTGTGGTCTATACTCACATCAGAAAAATTCAAAAATACACCTAGGAAAATATTTTCAGACACACTCCAACAACCTTTTACTGTCCTGTGTTTATTTATTATGGGTTTGTTTCCAAATGTTCTAATTGAAACCCCTGCCTTATTCTTTTGTGTGAATCAGTTTATTTTTCATACTTAAGCATGTCTGGTGCTAAGACTTACTGCAGATAACCACAGAGCACAACATTTGCCCAAAAGCAACACATTCAGATGAAAAAGGTTTGACACAGGACAAGTTTGGGAGAATGAGAGGCTGAGATATTTTTCTTGCCAAGCTACAAGCGTTTGCCAAGTGCCAGCTATTAAGGGAAATCTATGTTATTAGGCTGACATCAAAGCTCCTTTGATAAAGAACAGCTTTCGCTTCAAGTAATCCACATGTCACAGCAATTTTACGTTATTTAATTCTACTGCTGCATTACGTAGTATCTCAAAAGCAAAGCTGAACTCATATTTGCCAAGAGATGCTCTTCCCTGCAAAGAGCTAATACTCTGCTGAAGGAAGTTTTGTGTGCAGTGCAAGAGGCGAAGCCAGGCTCCCCGTGACGCCAAGCATTGCTCAGAATTGCTAAGTTCTTTGGATATACAGGAGGTCTCCTTCAGTGTGACACCTTATTTTCATAAATACTGTATATTTACCCTTAAGGTATTAATATTATTGTTAAAATCACAGGAATGGCTTTGTTAGAGCAGAACTGTACCCTAGACCAGTATCCTGTCTGGCAGCGATCAGGAACTTCAGTTTCAGCAAAAAAAGTTCCTAATTTCAAATCCTGGTTCTTGTCTTTGGAAAAACAAGTCACATTAATAAAGGTAGTGCATCAACACCTTACACTCTCCCCCCCAGTTCACGTCCCCAGTGACACTGCTGGTGGGCAGTCTACCTGTACAGCAAGTGGTTTGTCAGTTCTTTGATAAAACCCAAAACAAAACCTCAAACTCTTTCAGTGGTGCAGCCAGAAAACTGATGAAACTTCTCAATTAAAAATGTAATAGCAAGTAATTTCAAAAAGCTATTGTCCTCTGAGCTTTATGAAAAGCTTTGCTGTGTTACAGTTTATGTATGTGCAATTCCAGACCACTTGTTTCATGAAGTTATCTGCTTAAGGATTATTTAGTATAAAACAAATAAGAAGGAAAGTGATATATTAAGCACACACAGACACCAAAAAAAGTAATGCCAAATAAGCAGGTGGTAACTGGTGAGACCTCATCTGGAGCACTGTGTGCAGGTCTGGAGCCCTCCATANNGAGAAGAGGAAGCTCCGGGGAGACCTAATAGCAGCCTTCCAGTACCTGAGGGGGGCCTACAGGAAAGCTGGGGAGAGTGTTCACAAAGGCCGGCAACGACAGAACAAGGGCTAATGGGTATAAACTGGAGAAGAGCAGATTTAGATTAGACATTAGGAACAAGTTCTTTACTATGAGGGTGGTGGAGCACTGGAACAGGTTGCCCAGGGAGGTGGTTGAGGCCCCTTCCCTGGAGACATTCAAGGTGAGGCTTGACGAGGCCCTGGGCAACCTGGTCTACTTGAAGGTGTCCCTGTGACTGCAGGGGGGTCAGACTAGATGACCTTTGAAGTTCCCTTCCAGCACAGATGATTCTATGATTCTATGAAAGACAATGGTGAAGAGCATAACTCCTCAGGCCAGTAAAGGAGGTACTGAGGAAGCCACCCTGAAGACAATCAACTTGAGCTTTGTCACTGGCAAGATGAGGCAAACATGATTATCATGAGTTTTATGAGGGGGTGTATGGCCCTGTGCAAAACTTTTCATGGGATATCAGCAGAGGCTTATGCAGTGGCATCAGCAGTGGCATTATGCAACACTTACTACGGAATGTTCACAGAATTGGCCAAAAACAGGGAAAGGAAGGATCAGGGTGGATCTAGGGGGACATCTAGGCAAATTAGGAGGAGGGGGGCTCACGTGTGAGCAGACAGTGGTCTGATTCACTGGCTGTGCTTACATTATATATGTCGTGTGTGTGTGTGTGTGCACGTGCATGCATAGCCTTGTCCAGGACACATGTGAACCTAAGACCCCTCACAGTCCAACTTCAGCAGCCAGGAGCAGCAACCCCCCAGTCCTGAAGACCACTGGATTCAGCAGGTCCCATAAGATCCTTAGGCTTATTTTTCAAAAATCCACTCTACAGATTGCTTATGGAAATAGTGAAATAATTGGACTTAAAAGGAAAATGGAGAATTTTCTTATATGTAAAATACTGTCAAACCATCAAAGAAAATGATGAAAACTTACACTTCTCTGCATTGCTATAGTATTCTTACGGACATCACTTTCAACATTTATCAAAAAGAAACTTTAAAAGGATTGCATAGAAGTGAAATACAATTTACAGAATGGTATGCAAGCAGTTTATCATACAATTAACGCTATCTTCTGCACAATGAAGAAGCAGAAATCTGTGCTGTTGTTTTGCCTGCTGGCCAGCCTTCTCAACATATTTTACCAGACCAATGGCGTTACAATTTGTCTGTGATGGTACTATTTCCCAAATGAACAGTGAAGGAGTATGTCATCACAATGGTATTTAACAATTACTACTCTGCATGATATCTTACTTTGCATTTAGTTCAAGTTCTTATTTACTTCTTTCTCCTTTTTATGTCCATTCTGCAATAGCAGCCGTTACCATTGCAGACTCCACTTTCTAGCTGGCAGTTCCACTGCGAGATGTGCTGGCAAAGTATTCTTAATAATCAATAATTGCCTGTCTTTGGACAATTAATTTGGAGAAGAAAAAAAAAAAAACAAGAAGGAAAAAATCTAATAAGGTTTTACTTTGGAGTCTCGGTGAGTGTTTTTGTCTAATTTTTTTTTAATAATGAAACTGCACAGTTCCATAAAGGAACAGTAAAGGAATACGTCAGTCGTAGGACTGAAGTTTAATAAAGACCAATTAATTCCATGTATCACTTACCTTATAGATTAAGACCTGTATCCTTGTGTGTCCATGATACTCATGAGCATGTGAAACTGTGCCCTGAAGACAGCTCAAAGAAGGATTTTATGACAGAATGTGGGAATTTGGTAGAGAAGAGGTTAACAGTGCTGATGAGCTTGGTGTGAACACAGCTGAAGGAGGGAGTCTTGTGAGGGACAGACCAATTTTGGCTCAAAGTTGCACGAGTTGTGGAAGAAGCAAATAGATGGCTTCAGCAAAGAATCCTGAAGGCTCCAGTGCCCACAATAAGACCTTTGGCTTAATTATCCACAAAATGAATATTGAAGTTGATACCCCTAAGCGTGATATAAGCAAAAAGAACATGCTAAACACAGATGACTATGGCAACTCACGCTCCACCCAAATCATGCTAAAACATCACTCCAGGGAGATCAGATAAAGGTAGGATATAAGGGGCAATACAGAGAGTAGCTGGATATACATACTCACACCTACACATGATCATTGGGAGATTTCTCTGAGGAAGAAGGAAGTTGAGACACAGAAGGGACAGTTGGTGGGCTGTGCTCCTCTTCCTCTACCAAGACAGGGTAGCTGCTTGGTAAGCATCGCATCTTCCATTCTTGGTGAAAGAACTCCCAGTAGAGCATTTATTCATTTACTCATTTATTCAGTTGTTCATTTACTTATTTATTCATTTGTTTGTTTACTCATTTATTCCTTTATTCTTCTAGCATCATTGTAGTGGATTAGCACTATTGCAGCCAGTGCATTTATCAATGGCAATCCCAAATCTGTTTTACCTGTCACTTCAATAAATCATTTTATCTTTTCAGCCTTGCAAACTGTCTCAGTGAAAGCCCTTTGCAGGACTCTGAAACAGGCACATGTCGAACTGTTTCAGCAAAGGCCTTTAGCAGGGCTCTGCAAGAGGGAATCATTTATCTTAACAGCTTTGGGATGCTGTCCCAGTGAAGGCCTTTGGCAGGATCTGAGACAGGGAAACGCTGAGCTGTCTCAGAGCCCCCAGCTCTGAAACAGACACAAAACTAACTCCTTTTTGACAGAAAAAAAATACTGTCAACACCAAGTCATATCTTATGGAAAATACTCTCTATCACCTATTCTCCCCACTGTTTATACTGGAGCACTTTAAAGTATCTTCCCACTTAAACTTTTCAATTTCTAGAACAGTAATTAAATGCATTATTTTTCAGTTTCTCTTAATAATTGCTAACCTGCTCAGGAGCAGATGTTTCCCATGTCTATTTGGTAGCAAAAAGACCAATATGACAGGTGGGTATCTGCTTAAATGACCTTAGAGCCGTCTGACTGATTACAGTGAGATAACTGCCAGGGAGCTACAAATTTCACTTGCAATGCAGTTGTTCCTGGCAGAATGATGTCTGCCATTGTACCTGCACAGCAAGACAGATGTCGCTAATTATTATTTTGATGGTGTTATGATATCATATCCCTTTGCCTGCCTGAAATGAAGGCATTAAATTCAGCTTCTTAACTGCCAGATGTCTGGTGTGCTCATGTTTTCTGTCAGACAGGGAAGAGTTTGTGCAATCTAGCTTTCTGAATGACAGCCGTTTCCCCAGGCTTCAGCAAAAGTAAATTTTCTATTTATCATACTAAAAAATGAGTAGTATTAAAATGTAAAATATATGTTTTTCAACTTCAATTTTGTGCACATAGAGCTTACGTTGATGTAGTCAATAAAGGCAAACAACTAAGCAGGTATTGAATAAGCCTTCCCAAGGTAAGTATGCCAATGCATGATTAAACTAGAGTCTCTGGGATGGTAATTGTAGTTTAATCATTATATTGAATTAGAAAACAGAAAATCGCATGTCTTTCTGACCTTAGCAAATGGCAGGAGCTAGCACTGCAAAACACAGGGTAATCATGGAATTGTTTTGGTTGGAAGAGATCTTTGAGTCCAGCAGGTTGTCCAGAGAGGTGGTAGGTGCCCCATCCCATTCAAGGTCAGATTGGACAGGGCTCTGACAACCTGATCTAGTGGAAGATGTCCCTACTCACAGCAGAGCGGTTGGACTGGATGACCTTTAAAGGTCCCTTCCAATTCAAACTATTGTATGATTTTATGATTTCATCTCTCCAAAACCACATCTTAGAATCATTTGGCTTGGAAATGACCTTTAAGATCATTGAGTGCAACCATTAACCAAACCCTACTAAGTCTACCACTAAACCATGTCCCCAAGTGCCACATCTACCTGTCTTTTAATTACCTCCCAGGACGGCGATTCCACCACTTCCCTGGGCATCCTGTTCCAATGCTTAAAAATCTTTTTGGTGAAGAATTTTTTTCTTATTTCACTGAATTTCACTGAATTTTTAGAGTTGGAAGGGACCGTAAAGATCATGTAGTCCAACTCCCCGCCGAAGCAGGATTGCCCATAGCTAGAGCATGTCACTCAGGAGTGCATCCAGGTGGGTCTTGAAAACCTCCAAAGAAGGGGACTCCACGGCCTCCCTGGGCAGCCTGTTCCAGGGCTCCGTCACCCTCACTGTGAAGCAGTTTTTTCTTCTATTTGAGTGGAACCTCCTATGTTCCAGCTTGAGCCTGTTGCCCCTCTCACTGGCAACCAGTGAAAAGAGTTTCGTTCCCTCCTCCTTCAACCCACCCTTTAGATACTTGTAGGCATTGACAAGGTCTCCCTTCAGCCTTCTCTTCTCCAGGCTAAAGAGNNNNCCTTTCTTCATAAGGGAGATGCTCCAATCCTTGAATCATCTTTGTTGCCCTTTGATGGACTCTCTCCAGCAGCTCCCTGTCCCTCTTGAATTGGGGAGCCCAGAACTGGATGGAGCACTCCAGTTGTGGCCTCACCAGTGCTGAGTACAGGGGGAGAATGACTTCCCTCAGCCTACTAGCCACGCTCTTCCCTATGCAGCCCAGGATTCCATTGGCCTTCCTGGCCACAAGAGCACACTGCTTGCTCATTGTCATTTTGCTGTCTAATAGAACCCCCAGATCTTTCTCTTCGGAGCTTGTCTCCAGCAGGTCCATGCCTAACCTGTATTGGTGCCTGACATTCTTCCTCCCCAGGTGCAGGACCCTACACTT
>BJBW01011763.1:0-52095 GCA_004320125.1 Scolopax mira
ATGCAGTCCTGAGAGGCATGCTCTGACATGCTCTGGGTGGTCCTGCATTGGCAGGGGAGTTGGACTAGATGATCTCTATGGTCCCTTCCAACTCCAAAAATTTCAGTGATATTCAGTGATATTCAGTTAGGTTCTAGAGCCAGCTGAAAGGCCAGCTGAAGGCCAACTAAATTTATGAATTTAGTTTCATAAAATAGTATAGTGTTGTTTAATTTTGCTTTTGCATTTCATTGCAAAAGAAGCACAAATTTTGTGCCTTTTGGTGCAACAAATAGATAAAGGCTGCAGCAAATGGGAATAGGAGAAGCCATAGAGGAATAGATGGACTGGAATCCCAAATGCCTCTTTCTGTCCTTGAGCAGAGTAGGGATGCAAATCTGAATCTCCAACTTTTTTTTTTCTCCTCTGTAAATGTTCTATTTTATAAAATATGTTTGTATGAAAGGCTCATATTTGTACTTGCTTAGCTAAAATTTTTGCTGGTTCATTTTTGGTAGCATTCCATGAAAAGCTTTTATGCCATAGTGAATAACATGCAGTGTCAGATAGAATTGGCACTTCTGAAAAATAGAAATATGAGTCCTGATGTTTCTACTGTGAAATTCTGTAGGCAGTTAGTGAGAAATTTTCATCAGCCATTAAGTAATCAATAGTTACTAACTCACAGAAGGAATTTTAAAATTTCAATTTCTTTTGTTTCAGGATATTGGACATTACAGACAGTGTTTTTAACCTGCCTTAAGAGTTAGAAATCTGACTCCCATTGGATTTAAAAGTAATTTGGACATTTTCTTACCTCGGGCTTCCTTGGAAACCCTAGCATGCCTTGGTTGGATCAATTGTTCCATTATTACTAAAAGCAGTGAATTGTAGATTCAAAATTTCTAGTCCTTCAGAAATGTATGAATCTGGAAAAAGAGAAATGAAACATCCTCAGTTAAACTTTGAATTCTTAGAAGACTTTGTAGAGAGGCTTTTAAATACCTCATGATGCGTAAATTCAGTTTATTTTTTCTTCACCTCTAGGGTACATCTAATTTTGTGGAAAAGACCATGTGTTCTTAAATATTTCATAACCATTTCCTTTTTGTTAGTTGCATAATTTAAATAAGAGAACTCCACTGTACTGGGAAACATTTGTGGTGCAAAGACTTTTCTTTACCAAGAAGCACTTTTATTTTTTCTAGTCATAGTGCCAACAAAAATAAAGTGCTTGCCATCTCTGTCTCTTTCTAGATATCTAAATGTATCCTTGGGCTCTTATCTTGAATTGCTCTGGAAAATATTCAGACTAAATTACTATCCTGTTCCTCTGTAGGTTTTTTTTTTATAATTTTGAGTTAATCAGTCTAAATTTTCTGGGGGAAATCTTTTTGGTGAAAAAGCTGTTCTGAATATACTTTTACCTTCTCTTTTAGTATTAGCTGGTCAATAATTCAGCCATTCATCTCAGCTCCTTGGCTCATACTGCTTCTAGGTTATATATAGTCTCCATTAACTTAGAAGTAATTCATATGGATGCTTGTGAAACAGAGTTGCAGAAAAAAATGGTCTCTATTTGTTGTGCATTGTATCTTGGAGCACGTGAAAATGTTTTCATTTCAGATGAAGCTAATGTGGGAGACACTCTCCAGTTGGGCAGAAGCAAACTGGAGTTGAAATGTTCATAGTGTGGGCATCAGGTCCTCAGAACCAAGATGGAGTCAGAATCACATGTAGCCTGGCACTTGGGTCATTTTCTTGAAAAGGGGCTTGTGTGTATTGACCCTTTCACCCACAGAAAAGAAGTGGCTCAACTTTCATACTGTCTGAGAAATGGGTCTAATAATTATATTTCTGCATTTAAAATAAGAAAAAAGAATTGGAGGAACAGCATTCCCAAAAGCGTTGCCTTTCCTTTTCTGACTTTTAAAGAAAAAAAAAATGTAAGCTGTAAGGAAACTGTTGAAGTGTAGCCTCAAGAGAAGTCTCTCTCTGCAGGCATCATCTTATCAGTAAAGTTACCTCCTGCAGTCCTGAATAAACCATAAAAGAAGTGGGATTAAGTTCTGTCCTCAGTATTCCCTGTTGCCTAACTTGAGACAGCGGTGTGAGAAGCATGCCAAGGACTTCTGTATTTTCTTCTTCCTTCCTTCCCTCCCTCCCTCCCTCCCAGCCTTTTTTTGGTTTAGGGCAGAGCTGAAGGACAGAAAGGAGAAGGGAGAATAGTCATCCTTCTTTTCCCTGGGCTGATACAATCTCTGGGAGTGTTTGAACTAGTGGTTACCACTTGGTGTACGGAGGCTTGCTTGGCCTCCAATGAGTGCAAGTGACAGGAATGAGGTAGCCCAGCCTACTGTGCTAGGAGGAAACCTGAGATTTCAGGATATTTGTGCTGGGTGGCTCCTACAGATTGAGCAGGGGGTGAGTTGAGGGTCAGACTCCAGGTTTAGAGAATGCATAGTCCTAGGCTGGACATAGCCTTAGTCTCTGTAGGGTATAAAGGCTCCTGACTAATGGTATAATAGGAGGAACCCATTATTACTGGGCAGTAGGATGAGATTGGCGGGAAGGGCAGTTTTCTCTACTTCAGAAGCATGAGATGTATTTAGGATGGTTAGAAAACAGTTTTGTCAGGCTTTGCATCTGCCATGCTAAATCACATATTCCCTTGCCAGATTTGATCATGTAGCCTCTTAAAAAGTTACTAAATGTCCTTTCTTTTGTTCTGCTCCACAGTTCAAAACAAAACATGGTGCAGAAGGCTGTCCATTTTGTCAAAAGTTGACATTTTTAAAAGCAAAAAGCGGTAATGTAAGAGTGATTCATCTCTGAAGACACATTTCCTTTTGATAGCTAGGTAACAGAAGAATAATGGAGATCTTTCAAAGTATTTATGCAAAGCAGAGTATTATTAAGCTGCAAATATGGTCTAAATTCAAAAGAAAAAATTAGGGTGCTTTAACTTCCTGTGTTTGTAGTCTGTTTTGTTTATCAGAAGACAGCTGTAGATCAGAAAATACATGTTCCTGGCAAGTGATGGGTATATATGAGCAAGGACTTCCTGTTAGATATTGGCCTGGTCATGGTCAGCTGCCCTGAAATTTGTTGAGTTATCTATCTAATATGTCTAAGGAGTAGCATATCAGAATCAGTTCATCCAAATGCCCCAAGAAGATCAATAAAAGGATAATAAATCCGATAGTTCTCTGTGATCTGCTCTGGTGTGAAGCTACTGTGATGCTTCCTGCCTTGTACAGTATAAAGATTAATTCTAGTACACATTTTTTAGGGTGACAAATACCCTGTTCCAGAACTGTGGCTGCTGAAAAATTAATTTCAAATTCATTTCCAAACTTTATTTTCTGCAATAATCTGCTGTCATGAAACTCAATGTCAACAAATGACAATAGCTGAGGATGTTTTCAAAAGGAAAATAGACCCAAAGTTTACAGAAGCTTTCCAGCCTTTTTTTTTTGTGTGAATCTCCCACTTAATATCTATTCAGCAAAAGAAACATCTCTATCTTTGATATTCTAATTTTTAAATCATAGTGATTATAACAAAAATTCTTTAAGTGTAATACAGAAAAAGGCTGAAGGGGTAATAAATGTATTTAGATAGTTAATATCCTTACCATTTTAAGAACATTAGTTGTCAGTCCTTTATGAGAAGGGAAAAAAATCCCCACTGTTCAGGTGTAGTCCTTGGAGTCAATAGGGTTTTTGTTTCTTTAGACTGTGGTAGGTATAGAATCAAGTATATTATCTAGAAATGATTTCACATATAGTTTCTTCATTATTTTTCTAGTTGTCACACTGGCTCAATCACCTTTAGTAAAGAATTCTAGCACTTCTGCTTCTGACTGAATCACAAGAGAAAAGCAACCTTTCTCAGGGCAAATTGGCACCACTAGGAAATATTTTCAAATGCTTGCAAACCTCAGAATTCTATTTGTGAGCTCCATTCCAAAAATGTTCAAAGATTTGGGGACCAGCTGCATCTTTTCTTTTCAAAGGCGACTTTGAAGGTCAAGAATAGTACTTTAGCTATCTAGATCTTGGTCAGTGAAAGAAATTGGTATATATTTTAAAAACAAAGAAGAGAAAGGAGGGCTTGTTGATGTGATAAACTCAAGTCAATGATGTCCCATCTTGATGGGTGCCAGTTCGGGGATGCATCTTGGAGGAAGAGAATTCAGACATACTTTTAATGTCATCTTTAATTGTGCAGGCTTAGTGTTACATCCGGTCTGCTCCAATTAGTGATATTTCAGTGAAGATAATAGGTATCATTTCACTAAGCCTTTGCCTGCAGGATTTTTGGGTATCTAAAGGAAGTCAGTTCAAAAGTTTAGGTTGCCAGTTTTAATAAATATAGGTATCCTTAAGCAAATTCAGCAATCTAATCTAACCTAACACATTCTGGATGAAACCAAAATGGATTTCAGGCAGTAATACTGGTGAAATATAATCTTAGTGACTTGCTTCTTGGGTTAGCCAGTAGTTACATTCCCAGACTTATCTTCAGGAACACCAAAATGGCACTAATCATATAATTTTGGAGGTTGTGTTGGAGCACTGTAATCATTTCTAGTACAAAAATGTCAGGATTAGAGAGGAAGTGATTCGTGTTCTGTTTTCTGGTGTTTCTTAATGTTGGGAAAGAAAAAAAAAGACAATGGCAAAATAACACATGAAAAAATGAAGTTAGGACTTAGCCTGTTGCCACTTGAAAGGAAAAGGGAGAAGACAACTCTTGGTTCTTCTTTGCTTCACTTTCTGTATTTTATAAGCTCTTAGCTCTTGTTTGTTCCCTTACTTTCATCACCAGACTGTAAATTATCTGCTGTCAAGGCATTGAATTCTGGAGGAGTATTTTAGCAAAATGATACATCAAGAAACCTGTAATGGTGGCACAAAAGCAAGAACAGAAGCATTTCCTTTTATCCAAGAGAGATTGGTTTAAGATGCTCAAAGTATTAGGATAGCTACTTTTGGAAATAACCAAAGAGGGCTCAAAAATATTTTCTTAGTTTGTCCAATAGCAAATTCAGATTTTATGTTTTTATTTTAGCATGCAGATTTTATTTAATTGTATATTTTTTACCCTTTTACTTTACTATGGAAGACAGCAGGACATTCATATTTCATAGTAATTTGTTCCTATTACACTTACCTTGAATAAGAAGTTATTCTCATTCCTTATCCAAGGGAAGAACTGTGATAGCATTTAGCATATAATATATCAGTATCGTAAGATTTTGTTTTGGTATTTTTGCCCCCCTCCTGTGAGTTCTGTTGTCCCTCACAGAGTTTGGTTTTGTTTTGCTTTAGGACCAAAAGTTTTGTTTTCCATTGTAGCTCTACTTGTGACCCTCCAGAAGCTGTTGATTTGAGATAGGTGTGCTATAGTCTCTTATTAAAGACTTCCACCTTACATTTTTTAATATACCTTCTAATTTCTTATTCTATGGGCTTTGATATTTTATCTTCATCGTTTATGTATTCATTTATTATTTTTTTTCCTCATCTATGAAGTAAAGAGTGCTGGTGGAACCCTATTTCAGCATATTTAAAGCAGATCTGACCAGAGTTCCTTGATGCAGATGAATTTGTATCAAGCATTCTGCATAAATGTTTATCCTCTGAAAGCTCTGATATTTTTTTAGGGCAGCAGTACATGTTTCAGGTTATTCTCCTATGCCTGTTACTAAGATTGGCCACCACTGTGAAAGTGAATTGGTACACTGTGTTATGCAAAGAAGTTGTAGAGATACTCATTATGTGTTGTTTTTTTTTATAGTTATATATCCTTTTCTCACCAGGATGAAACTAAGTGAAGTGAAGGAGAATGTCGTATCTTGGTGCAACTATTGAGTTTTGTACTGAATGGCTACCAGTTGAGGGACTGGAATTTTAATGTATTCCATAAGCTGCATAACAAAACCAACAATGCCAGTGCCTGATTGCATTAAAATATGTATTTCAAGTGTTAACAACATTATGCAAAAAGTAGTTGAAACCCAATACTTTCACCTGTGTATGGCTTTCCCTGGAGGTATTTCTGTGTATGCTAATAGAGAAAACCAATTAGAAGCATGACAGGCTTGTTTCCTTGTTTGGGCATACTCATCTACAGTATGTACATGGCTGACATTTGGAACTGTGAGTTTCTTGAAGTTTGGTCTTGTAATCATGTATGTATCCATATCAGTAGATATCCAGACGTGATAATTCAGGCATAATTCAACAGCTGAGGTTAATGAAATCAATATTGAAATACTATATTGAAATAAATTGCTTTGTATTTGTGCATACCTAAAATATGTATTACTTTTAATTGAAAAATAAATTTGCCTTGGAGAAATAATCATTTAATTATCAAATACACCAAATATAAGAAAAATATTTTATTTGCATTCTGCAGGCAGGCGCTTGGCTTACAAACTTCTTAGAACAAAATATTGAGAATATTTTCTGTCTTCAGTTACTAAAAGAGCTTCAAACTCAGACACTTTGTTGCAAGACATTTTCTTCTTGCCTTAAAATTATGTACTTTAACTGTGGGCTGCATACCTTTAGTAAAAATAAAGTGCTGGTGAAATTCTGCTAGTACCAAACAAAGGTAAGGGATGTATTAAGTCATCAGTACTTTACACGATAAAAGGCTAAATTAATCTCTTGTAAACTTGATTGCCACTCTATTGAAGTTATGCATGTTTACAAGCTATTTTGAATTTGGCTCAAAATTTGCTGGTGACTGTGAAATTAGAATGCCTGGAAATAATGTTTATGAATTTTATCTGTAGATTATTTTTTTAATGGGTTTTGTATTCCTTGTAGTCTCAACTTGTTCTTTAACAATCTGCTTTTCCTTCTGTGTGTGTCCATATTGGTTGTATACAAGCCCATGCCCATGTGGGCTTAGGAGCAGAAGTCAGCTTCCACTTTGGCTAATGCATTATCACAAAAATTAATGAAATGCTAATAATATGACCTTCAATTTGACATATATAGATGCCTTTAGTTCACTTATGTCTAACTTTACAATGTTTATCTTCATACTTTTACAACTACTGCATATTTTGAAACTGTTGCCATGGTATCCAACGTTCTATTGTATACTGGATGCATGGCAAATAAAAGAAAGCTCATAGACCAAAGTAGCAGCATCTTTACTTGTAAATGGCAGAAATCAGTTTTCCAAAGAAGAGCACTTTATTATATTTGTAAACTTGATCAAGTTTACTGATAATGATGCATAACCCATAAAACCATGGCTTGAACGTTAGATATCAAGTTGAATTTGCCAGGCTGAAGTGTGGTGCAGTCTATTATTTTTTTTTTTTCCCTTGTAAAAGATAAGACTTGATAGAGATGAATTGATCAACAATAATCTTGGAATTACACAGTGCAATATTTTTACAGAGACAGTGTTTCTGAAAGAACTTTGCATTGTCTTTATGTTACAGACCTGGAAAGTAACATTTTCTGTAAACATCAGCTTCTCTCTGCTGTGATGCCCCATTCTTCTGCTGATGCCACATGCACCACTGATTAGTATGGGGAAATGGAAGAGGTCACTTGAAATAAGGTAGGTTTCTTTCTTTCCTACAAGGGCATGGCTTGATGATCAAGTTCATAATTACTTTTCTATTTAGAATAAATGAAGTCAAACAGGTATTTTAAGTCTTCAAAGTTTTGGAGAAATGTTACTGATCTCACAGCTATTGCTGCTATTACTTGGTTGTACCTCTAAAATTATCAGCAGAAGATGTTTTCAAAATACCACCATTGGACCGCAGCAAAATCCACCATTTATGATCAGGAACTGAAAGTAGGGAATGAAAGGATATATTTCAATTCCTGTCTTTGGTCGTGAGAAAAAATAGTGTCTATAATTTCAGTGATTTCCTTACTGGACAAAATTAATTGCTTATAGTTTTAAAGACTATTGAAATAGCAGCAGAAGGATCAAGTAGACATCATCTTTCTTCAATATAGTGCCTCAAAAAATGGTCAAAACCAATGGCAAATCAGGGTGAAATGAAACATGGATCCAGCACAATATTCTATCTTCACAACTCCCCCCTTCATTGTCATAGTTCTACAATTACCCGATAGCACTTCTTCAGGGTTTAGCAATGGTTGCCATTGGTTTTGACTTCCTCTGTGTGTCCACCAAACAGAGCTATTAATGCACCTAGGTCTTATGCCGAGCCACAATGTTCTAGGAGCTTTCATTAGTCTTAGGCTTTTGTTCCATGGTGCTCTTGGATTGTTGTGACTGTTACCTGTGACTACGAGTATAGCCTGTAGTCCCTGTGCATGGGTTGTCAGAAATGGCATATCTTAATTAGCTCTCTACAGCTGAGATTCTTTCCTAATGGAATGGTTTAATGAGAGTGATTTTGAGAAATGTTTACGTATTATTTATGCACATCATCTCTGGTTAAAGTGCAGTGTAATGAATAGATACTGCCTAAAGGCATTGATTCCAGCTTACTATTTTCTCACTGGTAAAAGACATATTGAGGTGAGAGGTTGTTACTTAAACACGGGACTGGTAAATATGACACAAAACGTGCAATAGACCCACAACCATCTGGAATGGCAGCTGAGCCCTTGGCAGGGTACTGTAGGGTATGCAACATACACTAGTTGCCTATGCCTAGCAGTCCTATCCTATATCTTAGATTTCCGTTGCAGGGAACCATACCACCTGGCCCCATTCAGTTTGTATTGTGACAGATTGTAATCCCAGCTTCAGAGGTGATGTTGTAAGTGGGGGTACCTGGAGACCTGCAAAGAAAGAAGGGTTGAATTGAAGCAAGCAAGGCAACCACTAGGAAGATTAAGGCAGCCTTAGATGTCTTACATCTTAAATAAGACAGAAAAATAATGTGTCTTATTTTTCACTGATGGCTTTTCCTACTTCTGCTCTTCATGGGCTTGCAACTCACCACTTTCAAGTGAGCGACGTCTCTTCTGAGTTGTTCTGTCATGCGTTATTTCACAAAAAGAAATGTATTAATTGCTCTATGCTGTACTGCATCCCCTCATTGTGTACCGAGTGTAAGGGAAAATATTATGGTTGGTATCTGACATGTGGAACTAATTTGCCTCCGTTGGAGTTCAAGGAGAGGTCTTGGCTATTACGGTGGAAGAAAACATTACGAATTATAGGCACATCGCCTCATGATGCTTCATTTGTAGTTTCCATTTGTGATGATATACTATGAATAAAATATGGGGACGCTATCGTGGCCCCATTGAAATCAGTAGGAGCTTTTCTCTTAACTTCAGTGAGGCCATGACCCTGGGAATCTCTGCTGGCTCCTGGTGAAGAATTTGTTCTATTCATGCCTCTGCCTAGACCTCCTCTGAGGACTTAGTTTTTAATATTACTACCAAATCTGCTTCTTAGGTAATAATTCTTTCTTATTAAAGTTTATTTTTGCTTGATTTGAGGGATCCTATGCTCAAAGAAAAACATATTTCTAGACCTATATTTTTCTATCCTTAAATATGATGGTATTGTTAGGGGTAATTATAGGATGACTCTCAGGAAATACTATCTGATAAAAAGAGAGAAAAGACTTCAGAATAATTTCCCAAAGGATGGGGTGGCAATCCTACAGGTAAGAAACAATATAAAACTATTCTGCTTGTTGAAGGCTATAAAATGGACTGCAAGAAACAAGGCTTAACTCCGAGAGGAAAGACTACATCACTTAATAGCTCTTTAATATCACCAATTTCTATGATCTCAAACTCTTTCCTTGAGCATATTGTGGATTTTCCTTTACCAACTGTTTTGATGTGATAAGCGTATTTTTTGTCAATGGGTGATAAGTTGTTCTTAAATATTATTCGTACTTTAGTAAAATAGACTTTTTCACACCCGCACGGTTGGAGAATGTATTGCCCACACGTCATTTATAACTTACAAAAACTTATACTAAAGGGCATGAGAATTCTTTGTACATAATTTTTCTTTCCTCTCAGCTGATTTGCTGTTTAACTGCTCTTTGCTCTACTATATTCTACTCATTGTATAGAGCGAACATAAGAGTACATTAAAATTGGTCCATGGCATATAAAGCTAAATTTTGATTGTCAAAAGCATGAATGTGACATCAAAGCTTTTTTCTGATTCTGGGATATTTTCTTAATGCAAGTATTAATTGCTTTGGAAAAAAGGGACAGATGAAAAACGCTGAGTATGCTCTCATCAGATATCTTATTTTATTTCTCTGTTTCAATATCTCAG
The DNA here is from genome assembly GCA_004320125.1 of Scolopax mira. Classification (NCBI taxonomy): domain Eukaryota; kingdom Metazoa; phylum Chordata; class Aves; order Charadriiformes; family Scolopacidae; genus Scolopax; species Scolopax mira. The sequence continues at coordinate 10,255 of BJBW01011763.1, forward strand.
GTTCGTTTAGGTCATTCATAAGCTTCTATTGGAAGTTCCATTCTAGTGGTGGGCCTTATTTTAGCATATCATTAAAATCCCCTCCCAGTTTAGGCTGAGTCTTTAGAATTGCAGCCATAAAAAGTTTGTGCAGTATATGTGTATCTCTGTTTATTTGAAGCTGAGTGGAAGATTTAAAAAATCTTCTTTTTACATGTTCAGGCCAAAATGAGAATGTTATTGTGCTTTGTTGTTATGCTTTGTTATACAAAGTTATGCCAGGAGGGAAGGCCAGGAATGTATTAAGACATTTATTGCCTAGTCCTATGGTGCTCATTTACCATTTTATGCTCCCTGCATTTTGCTTCATTCCTTGAAAATTATGTAAAACACATACTTTCCATCTTGAAATCCTTTGCTGAGACATCTCCATAGATAAGTATCTTTGATTTGGCAATTCCTCTTGTTTAAGATGGTTAGTGTTGCAGAGAGGGTGGGGAGGTAAGATTATTTTAATCAGGAAGGACACATGAAGTTTGTCTACTCTGAGTATTGCCACATTTAATTCTGCGTACTCTTCCTGGTTTCAGAGTTTCTTACCTTCTCTACTGATTTGTTAGAGATCTTTAGGACAGTGACGTTGTATGCATGTATATTACATAAGTAATAAACCAAAATGTTTAATCTTGCTAGTTCCTGTTACTTTTTGATCAACACACTGAATCAGGATTAAGCTTTTGCTTTGTTAATTAACTTGCCAAAGCGTACCACTAACTCAACTGGAAGAGTACCAAGAAAACAAGACCCTAGTGTTCTTCTCAGCGCAGTTCTAGATTTTCAAAGTATTTGAAGAACCCTGGAGGTAGATAATCTTAAAGTAATTTGTAAAGGAGCCAATATAAATAAATCTATTTTTATACAAGATTGAATAGTGATAAGAATGTTTGATGGAGGGAAAATGATTCAGTGCAATTTGTAACTGGGAGAACATAATACATTTGACTCCTTTTACTGTATAATACAAAGAGTTCATATGTTGCACAATGTTCATTTTTAATTAAACATTTTATCATTGCACAGCCTTTTATTGACATTCCTCATAATAGAGCTGATAAGATCTTGACCTGCTCTTCAATAAAGCAATATATAACTCAATATTCTGGCACACACTGTTCCCTTTAGAATTAAACACATGATTTTCTGATTTAATTTAAAAAGCTTATGTAGCTTTATTCACATTTATTTACTTTACCTTCTCAGATTTATGCTCTTGTTTGACTTATACAGTTTGGGTACAACCATTTCTTGGACTATTACTCCTGTTTGCTTGAGCTGGACCATTTTATTGAATTTTTCCTCCTTTCTTTCTTAAAATTTGCAATATAAAGTGATTTATCACCTAATCTTGTTTCCTGTTGTAGCTTTTGAGTCCAATTTTGATTAGGTGCACTAACTTCCCTCACTACTGCCTTAATCATGGGTTTATAGAGTTTCTGCTATCAGAGAAATTCCTTCAGATACATCATGAGAAGAGACTCTTGAAGATGTCCCCAAAGATGAATTACAAAGTTGATCCCTGCCAGTAACTTTAAAGAGCTCTGTGATATAAAGCTTCCCAGGATCATGTGTTTAGCCGTACTGATAAGCATCCCTGTTCTGGGGCAGGATTTTCTCACCTCCAGCAGAGGAGGGAGCAGGAATTGATCCCTTCAATTGGTAATGGTGGATAAGGTGCCTGCTGAGCCAGGAGACAACTGGAGACAAACCACAAGTTGGCCATAGAGCAGCACCCGAGGGGATAAGCCTGCCTCTTTTCCAGGGTTTGCTGTCTCCTGTGTTAGATTTATTACATCAGAAACCGTAGTATTCTTCTACATGAAAACCAGGATTCTCTAACATTTTGCTACAGTAAGTTACCCCTTATGAATTGAACACCCACCATATTCACATAAATAGGAGTAATATGTAGAAGATACATATGCCTACTTTCTGAGCATCATGTGTTGCAGGACCTACTTTCTCCCTAATCTCCTAACCTCTTATTGTATCAGCTGTCTCAGATGAATACCACTCAACTGTCCCGTGCTTTTCTTTCATACTTCAGAAAACCAGCTCTGGGCAATTGCTGTTCATCCTTGTTCTTGTATCCCAGACCTGTCACTGTTCACTGGAAAAGTATTTTGATTTTAGCTGATAATTTTGAGATAATTTAATAAACTAATTTAAAAATACTTTATGTCATATATCTCAGAAAATGCAGAGCTGCCTAGCACTTTGGAAAGAGCTTTAAAAACTGGGAAACACTAAGTTCAACTTTTGAGGATGTATTCCTTAAACCCTAACAGGTTTCCAGTCTTGCTTTGTCAGCACAGCAAAAGTTAAAAAATCACATTGGGCTTCTGAGAGTAGGAAGTTACCACACACTAGATGTGTACCTTTCAAAATTAAACCTTTCAAGCTTTTTTTTTTGGTCATCAATTAGGTCCAGATCCTCAAGGATAAGGTATGTAATATATTGAACTACATAGTTATTGATGCTTGAACTAAACCTAGATTTCTGATTTTGTTCTGATTATTTTTTGATTTGGAATGTTCTCCTCACAAAACCTTCAGGAAAATATATTACCATGTTATTGGAAACTTAGATTCATATTCAGATTCTGTTGGGAGACAGAAGTATTATAGAGCCTGGAAAGTATGAAAGTGTGTGACTTGAAAGAAGCAGTGCACTGTTAATTGTTCTAGAAAGCAATTGTTTAGGAAAAGGGAGTAAATCTAGCAGCATATGTAGCAGATTCACAGCTAGCTACACCTCGCCAGGTGGGAGAATAGTATCAAGGGCAACACAATCAAGGTGTGCCTGGGCTACCGAGGAAGCTGTCAGCACAGGTGTGAAAAGTCATTCCTCTCTGTCTTTTCTGCCAGTGCCATCCATGCTTGCTAGAATGAGCTAAATTAGGTAAATGCCAGCAGAAGCTTAGGCTATTTTTTTTTCTATGCAAGCACGTGGTTGATACATTTAAGGTACAGGGCATCACCAAGAGAGGAGGGGGAGAAACATCTGAGCTGGTAAAGTTGTTAGTCATATCCATCCCTCAAAGCTCACTTGTTAAACCAGACCTAAGTCATACCAGATGAAGCTGCTAATTACATTAGAAATAACAGGTATCACCAATTAAAGATATCGCCAATATTAATTGGATTGTTAGCAGATAGACTCAATTTATACATAGGAGGACCCTGTGATGGACCAAGAGGCAGTGATGAGAGTGCTCAAGAACAGGCTCTCCTTTGCTCCTCCCGTCCTGGGCAGTCCTGCAGCTGACGTGATGAATACGAAGGAGTAACATGAGTATTTTGTTTTTTGCTTTGGTTTTTGGGGTTTTTTTGGTGTATATCTCTGCAATTTTGGGTGGGCTGGAAGTGCCAAGCTCTATGAATAGACTGTGCAAGTTAGGGTGGTGACTGGTATCTTCACAGATGCATTGATATTGGTTTTCCCCATAGCTTTTCAGACAAACTGTCCTCTAGGTATTTTAAGTGTTTCTAGGATTAAAAAAATAAGATACTGGGTTTTAAACACGGTAGAAAAAATATTCTCTTTTATTTGCTGTTGAATATTTGTCTAGTGCCCTTTTGTATGTAGAAGACTAATAGGAAGATTCTTTTTTTCTACATCCTTAAACAGAAAGTAAAGCAGAATATTTATAGAAGAATGAAAAAAAAAACTTAAAATCTAATCCTAATGTGATCAATGTAATTTTTGATAAGTATTTAAAATGCACCATGAAATATATAGAACTTTATTTTCATGAGTACTGCTTTAAAAGCAAAAGTTAGACTGTGTTTTAACTAACAGAACTCTAAGAAATGCAGATGTTATTTTATGATGAGATTTAATTAGTTAATTAAATAAAAAAGCCTGTGTAGCTGTGGTTTTGACATTCAAGGATACACCCTTGCCAGAGGGAAGGTGAAAGCGTGGTTTAACTAAATCTGTAATCTCATTTCAAGAGATCTGTGTTCAAATTTACATGAATTAATATTTTAAACCCCATTCCATCATCACATTGTGTACATTGTATGTACAGCATATAATTTGGCCCAGTTAGCAAGCCCATGTAAGTACAAGTTTGTATGGGCCACAGCGGTTAAGATCAGGATGACCTAGACAGGTAAATCTGGCTTTGTTATATGCTAAATTATCAGCTTTCTGAAACTCATGAAAGTTCATAACCATTTGATGTTAAGTCTAATTTGCTTCTGTATACATTGAGACAGGAAAGAGTATTCTTTAAGAAGAGAGGAGTTATGTAGCATTGTCATTTCTGTGTATATTTGTTTAGTGCTTTAGATTTTGTTGAAAGGAAATTCTGCTGACTATGTGCTTTGGTTACATTTAGTTACTTATCAGCTTATTACCTGAAAAAATAGCAGTTAATATTGTTTAGAGAATATTACTAGAATATCGTAAGTGCATTATTTAAAATGAGTGAATAAGCTGTATTTTGTTGATGTTTTATTGGGGTATACCCGTTGCAAATCTCACTAGTTTAATGGTTCATGAAGTACTAATGTTAGTTGTTAATATACTGATACCAAACTCTTGTAAAGTAAAAAAACTCTTTTAATTCTAATAATGGAATTATATTACATTATTAATATGGACATCTAGGGTGTTCTATTAATTTTTTTTTTTTTTTAAATCGCCTCAGTATTCAGACCTTTTGAAGTTCACAGACTGTCATGTAGAGAATACATACTGTACCTAGAACATGTATATACAAGGTAAAGTAGGAAATAGGTAGGTGTTGAGGAAACCTGGCTGTTTAGTTAAGGCATTTAGCTAGAACTTGGAAGACGTAAGTTGAGTTGCATAATTTTTCCGTGTTTTTTCTTGATCTGCCACACCAGGTGGATCCTTTAATCTCCTAGGAGAAAATAAATGAGAATTTTACCAGATCATTTTGAGGTACCTGCATTTAATCCAGCTTTTTTTTTTTTTTTGGTAATAGAATTAGGTTAATTTTATAATGTTTTTTTTCTCTTTTCCTCTTGGCTGTATTTTATGGCAAAAGCCTATTAGATCTGTTAAGATTTGTTATTTCAAATTGGATAAAGACAACAAATTTTAGCCCTGATATTCTTTTTGGGAAAGTAACAATGAGAGTATTTAAAAAACAATGAAAATATTTGTATTTACTGATGGGGAGTCCCCATTTACTGATGGGGAGCTAGTTCTGAGGGTATATATTGCACGTAGCAAAGAATTTTCCAAATAGTACAGGTATTTTGTCCAAAAAACCCTAATAAGAGGACTCTTTACTACTTTTCTATACGCTATGTCCGTTGGCCTTGAGAGAGGTTGTTTCCACAGAGTAGAAAAGATGAAGTTGGGGTTATAGTTGGCATGTGTTTTAAATAGATACAGTTAAATAGTGAGACATGTAGTTTATATTGTACTGAGGTGTGTGTATATGTCTATGAGATACGTCCTTCTTATGCAACTTCCTGCTATGATGTTCCCCTCCTCCCTGTGTCCACATGCACATGGAATTGCAGTTCTGGTCTGCATTTAGTGAAAGGACATTCTCGTGCTCTGCATTTGCTCTCAGTGGTCGTATTTAGTGCTCTGATAGGGCAGCTTTCACTCTATCCATAAAATATGAGTGAGCATCAATAAGCTATGCAAGAGAAAGGAGTTTTAAGGAGGTATTGGAAGGACGAGAGGGTGACTGTAGGAAAGAGGAATGGGAGTTTTCAGAGGTTATACTTGGGCACTGGGGAGAAATGGAGATGATCATTGGGACAAGAAAGCCTGCAGGCATCCTGTCACAGGGTTAGATGGTATATTGGAACTGTAGATTCCCCACAGCAATCGGTGTGTTCCGTGAGCGTGCACTGAAGCTTTCCACTCATCTACTCTCTCAGCAGCTCTCCAAGTACTCATAGTGGGAAGTCCAAGCCACGTTCACTAGCCACGGATTCTGTGGGGGAAAAGCAACCTGCAACAAGCAATTGCAAGAACACTTGCACTGAAAGTCCCATTTGAACAAAGCATTTTAACGGATGGGAATGTAGATTCTTTAAGCAGTTGCAAGCATTTGTGGAGAATTAGCAAATAGAAAAGACCACCTTTTCTATGTGGCTTAGGCTACCCCATCGGGAAAAGAGCACAGTTTTGTGAATTAAATGACCAGTCACACGTTGTGAATAATGAATAGTGATTGTTTGTATCGGTCAGTTAAAAAATGTGTCATAGGGTCAAATATGTTTGCATACACTGCTCAAGGACTTGTGACTAACAAAGTAATTAATAACACACGTGACCTATTTGCAGACACCTGGTGAACAGATTTAAGGGCTCAATCCATTGGCTATGTTTCCCAAGGAGCAATTCCACTAGCTCTAGCTAAAAATGTGTAAAATCAAGACTGGAACAGAAACAGTTTCATCATATATTAGCAACACCCATCATCAACACCTGCTGTGATATATCCTTTATTGATATGAATAGAATGTACAATAGATTCTGTACCCAGTTGTGTGACCCCCCTCAGTTCAAACCAGGCCTCCCTCAGCAGACACCCAGGCCTCCAGAACTTTCAAATGCCTGTATGATTTTTTTTTATTTAACTTTCGAGTTTGAGATTGTCACAATAATGAAATTATTCTACTAATGATATTCAGTAATGATTCATCCAAGCCCCGTTCAGAAGCAGGCAAAAGTCTAATCTGCTTTTCCAGGAGTTTGTACTTAGTGCAAGGAGCAAGTCCTTTGAGGTAACCAGGCAGAAGAGGAAGCCTTGGTGAGGGAGGTTCTGGGCAGGATTGGTCCCAGAGACACAGCTTCCATAAAGCTTTTCACATTCCAGCGACTACTGCAAACAGAAACATCTTCCCCGGGGAGGAAGGAGCAGAGGCCAGGGCTGGGAGAACATAAACCAAGATTTTAAATTCTGTTGTATGTTTAGTGCAGTTATTATTCATCCAGGGCTGAGGTGCTGCTCTGAAGACCATGTGAAAGCTGCAGTAATTTCTCTGAACTGTTGCATTTCATGCAGGTTTTACATGAATACTGTATTATGCTTTGTCCCTAGAAAAACAAAAAAATGTTTTTGAGGAAGGAGTAAAAATCTCTTTGGTTAGAGAGCAGCGTGTAAACTGTAAGACATCTAGTTTGTAAAATCTTTAGTCTCTCTTTCGCTTATTGTTCTGTAATTGATTACTAGCACCCCCTTTAACCCCCCTTAAAGGGCAAGCACGAAATTCATGTTTTCGTTCATCAGCCCATCCCTCTGAAAAGCGTTCAATATTAAAACAGTTTGCGAGGAGCAAAGGCAGAAGAAACAAGAGGCCCAGTTAGACCGTGGCAAGGTTAGGAGATGCATGTCTGATGCCTGCAGCAAATATCGGCTCTTGTTCCTGTACAATTTTTGCATGGGGAGACCAAGTTAATTGGGGTATGGCTCTGTTCTTTCCTTTATGTGTGACCTTTTATTATCTCTGTGGCCTTGCAGTTCATGCAGTGTCATAAAGCTGTGGGAAGGTCTTGCAGCCAGTGTTATCAGCTGTTGGGAATTAACTTAAAAAATGAAATATCTGTGTTTCCTTTTGCCTGAAGGTGTCTGGAAGTCTGTAAACTGCTACGAAGGTGCAATTGTTGTGGTTGTGATTTTGCTGTAGCTGAGCATTGCTCGTGCATCTTTTTGCCTTCTTTCTCTCCTCTTCTTTCCCCCCCCCCCCCCCCCCCCCTTCCTTGCTTTTTAGTGGAAGCTCTGGGCTGGCAATCAGGTGTTGTGCTGGGGGAGGGGGTTACTTTAGAAGAGGGGTTACATGGCATAATTCCCACGAATGTAGGAGGAAGATGAAAAAGATAAAGAAATTTTGTTTTTCTGAGCTAGAGGATTCTCTGCATGACTTCCCCACTGATGGGATCATGTGCTTTCAGGCTGAGATTTTATTAACAATTCAAATGGAAATTGAGGGCACAGGAGGAGCAGATTCTCACATAAACTTGATCTGTCCATGAATGCAGTTCTCTGTTTGCCCTGACCCTGCATGGCTTAAGACACTGCCTGTGAGGCCTGAGTGCCAGACACAAAGACCAAAATGAAAAGCAAGCACATTCCAGTAGTCTGCACAAAGGCAATGGAGCAGTTTCTAGCCCTCTCCCCAGGGAGAGATCTTATCTCCTTGCGGCTAAAACCCTTTAGAGTGTTTATTTGTACTCTAGCACCCGAGGTTTATGAATTGATATGGATGCTGATTAAACGCTGGAAGTTTCCTCAGCGAGATATTTTTTTTTTTTTTTTTTTTTTTGGGAGACAGGGAGGTGTCCTGCCCGTGTTTTCTTTCCCAAATACCTATCGATATTCCTCAAAAAGGTTGCTCCGGTTTCCCCGGTGAGTGAACTCAGACAAGTGCCAGGGGGAAGGCGCTCCAGAAACCACCCTCCTTAATAAAAGTCATCACCAGCCTCAGGAGAGCTTTGTGAAACTTTGGCTTTGGGGCACGTTGCTTGGTTTTAAGGTTTCAAATGCTACCTCACGCTGGCACCGGTGCCGGGCCGCTTCTGCTTGCCGGCCCTCGGGACGTTTGCCCCTGAGCAGCTGTGCCCATGGAGCGTGGTGTCACACCTGGCTGACCTTGTGCGAGGAAGGCAGCAGCGTGTGGCACGGGGGCAGGGGGAGGATGCTCCAGGCGAGGCTGCTGTGGCCACATCTGCACGGCCATTGCTTTCCGCCAATAGCAGTCGGTGGGTGATGCCTCCTGTCAGGGAAATTCTGCCAGGGATGAGAGCTGGGGGGTGAACGACGGGGCTTTGCTGGTGGTTTTTGGCATTTTTCTTGAGACCGGAGGTGGGAAAGGCTAGGAATGTACCCCAGTGTAAAAATAGAATTCATAATCTCTGCCACTGCCTGATGTTAACATTTACAGTGTCTTCACTGTCATTTCCTGGAGATTCCTTAATCCAACTATTAGACATTGATACTCCTGGCTCTCCTAATCAGGCATCCTTTTATGGAAGCTCCCTAAAAGGGTAGGAAAAACGTAAATAAAAAAAAAAATCATAATGTTATGACTGTGGTAATTCCATAGGGTTGCAGTTTTAATTGCCTTAGATTTCCTTATTGTCAGCCAAAATAAAAAGTAGGTAAAAAAATCCCTCAACCAAAAGCTGGCAACCTTTAGGTAGGAAATCATAACCATATGTTTTTCCATTTTTCTTAAGGCGTTTAAAGGTTTCAAAACTTTTGATACTCCTTAAAGTAGTTAAATTAGTGGAAAGAGACTAGCAAAGGATATTGATTCACATAGTTTTGTTCCCTTAATTTTATGGGGTTATATTATCTAAAATTAATGGTTGTACTTAGGCAAATTGTCAGTAATTGGTGACAAAATTGCTTTATTGCTTTTCTTTCATTTGATGCTAATTAATGGCCCTACATTATTAAGTTCAAGCCTCTTCTGCATTTCTCCTCCTCCATAAATATTCTTAGTGGTAATGTGTGAGAGTAAACTTTTTTCTTCAGTATATGCAATAGTTACTTTATAGAAATGTGATAACAAACAGATTTCTGGCATAATTTATAGAAATGTGATAACAAACAGATTTCTGGCATAATCTTTCCTGAAATAATGTAAATGTTATTTGTTCAAGACCTTCAAGTCATTTTGATATGAAGGAATACATTAGTAACATAATCTGTTAATTGATTCATGTGTTAAAACATTAGTTTTTCATATCAAAGTGCTCCTTAGCAACTTACCCAGCAGCTACTCTACAAAATCTAGCCTTTCTTTTGTTTTACCAGTTAAACACCCCTTACCTTCTCTCCTACTGTTATTGATGAAGTGGTTCTATTTCAGTGGACTAGAATAACATCATAGAATTTGTCATCATATTTTCTACCTATTAATGAAACTGATATTTGGTACAGAGCAGTGTTTATCTGTGTTTTCCAAATTATATCATTTTAATGCTTTGTAAGTATTTTAAAGTGTAGAAGCTACTTCTAGTTTTTCATACAAGCACTACAGAAAAACCAGATTGTGTGTGTTATTTTTTTCTTTCCTAAGAATTTTTTAAAAAAAAGTTAATGAGTATATGTCACAAAATTTGATATCTTGAGCATCGTATAACAAGGTACAATAGAGAAGGAAGGACCTAAATACTAAATGACTTTTAGAAGGGAGTTTCGATGGTCTTGTAAATTAGTAAAAAAAAAAAATTGAAAGCCAAGATGACTTGAAAATGTAGGAGGAAATATTTTATAATCTTTTATAGTTTTATAAATAATACTTATTTTCTCTACTGTCTAATCCTTTAGTAAAAAATTGAGAACTGTATCTTTCATTTCACTAGTAGAGGACTGCACTGATGATGAAATACTGTCTCTCTGATTGTTGCATAAGTCCTATTTATCTTTAATCTTAGCTTAAGCTTAACTTTAAACACTCAGTTTTCAAAATAATGATTTCTTATTCCTTGAAGTGTTTGTTTCATCTTTCATAATGACTTATGTTTAAAAATTAATTTAAAAATAAGGCGTAGAAATTTATAAACATTTCAATCATTATAATGTGGCTTGTAATTTAAATAAATCTTTAGAAGTATTAAATTTTATAAGCAAATTCATGCCTCTTTTTGACACAAATTCCACCTCCCTTCAGGGAGTTCAAGGAGCTTTTTGTGAAAAAGGTGAGATAAAATTGACATTTGAAGTTAGAAATGTTTAGTGTTATGTAAGTGCTGCTTCTTGGATTAAAGAAAAATCGTCAAGATTCTTGGCTAGTTGAATTATTTTACATTTGTTGAAGGAATTTTATTTTATTTTTTTAATGCGTGCTTCAGTTATGAAAGCAGAGTAAAACTTGGTAGCGGAGTCACAACGCACCAGTCGTTCTGAACTCTGTCCCATCCCTGATTTCCATGTGCTCGGAATGAAATATCTGTAAATGTCTGTATTTCAAAGGCAGCTAAGAGAAGCTGTAGCTCTTTAGTGTACCAGCAAAGAATGACATTTAGCAAAACAGCTTGAGCTGGTTTTAGTGAAGTATTTGTAGGTGAAAACCAGCCCTGTGTGTCCACCTGCAACCCTCGCCTGGTATAGTTGTGCATATCTTATTTCTTTGTCCTTCCTGCACTTTTATGTACTTTAAGATCTTTGCTCTGACTGTAACTGTGAGTGTACGTGAGGTGTTTAGACTTCAAGAAGGCATCTATACTTGCTCACACGTCACTGTAGGCTGTGCCACATGTTCCTACTAATCTGCAGAGGTAAGATATACCATCTTAGGTCGTACAGGGTGAAGGCTCTTGGCTTGAGCCTTGCCCGGTTTCAGGCTCAGGAAAACTCCAGGCTGTCATGGGTCTAGAGGGTTGGCTGTGGTAGAGGAGCATTAAACCACCACTGTGACTAGAATTCACATGGTTCAACGTGGGATAGTGGTACCGTGCCTATTCCCAGCAACGCAGTCTCCATGCCCTGGTCCTGTGGTGGCCTTTCTGGGGAAGGGGTTGGAGCGGTGGCCTTCAAATTGTTGTCTCCTGGATGCCTGTTGAAATGAAATTCCTGGCTCTCACCTACAGTGGTGTAACTGAAAGATGGTAGCCCGCACCTTCATGCTGTACACACCTGAAATTCATTTTGCTGGTGTGCACACGAGGTCAGTTTGAAGTCTTTTTCACACAGCAGCACAGACAACTTACCTTGATTTGAAAAGGCATTTGAAAAGAGACTAGAGATGAATAATTTCCCAGCAGGGCTGAGAGTTTGTTTGCACTTTACACATGGGAGGTTTTCACTGTGAGAGAGTTTGTGGACCAGGGGAGATTCCTCTCCCCTGATCATCAGGGGATGCGTGCTATGCAGGCAGCCCTGCTTTCACTACTCATTACATCCCATGGTATTTAAACACATCTGAGGAAGAACGTGATGCCTATCTCTGTCAGATTTTCTCATCTAAATATGTGTGTCTATGCTTTAGTTTTGCTTGAATGTGAGGATGATGGTATTGCTGGACCTCAAACATCTCTATATTTTATCTGCTATGAATTTGATCTCTGGAGGGAGGTCCATACTTCCTTGCAATGCCTACACAGAGAATTTAGGTTCCAAACTATAGATATTCTGGATTTCATGACAGATACATAAGTTAAACTCAGGTAAGCGATACAAACTCCCCTCACAAGTAAATGAAAGGAGAAGACAATAACTAGAGTCATCAGAATTAAGAAAAATAAGTGACAGCTTGTGTTGTAAAAATGTGATTTTAATCTTGCCAGAGAATCTGAGTCCACAGAATTCACTTCTCAGTGCCTGAAGTAATATAGCATTTCTCAGGCTGCTGTTCACGCAGCCATTTATGATGCTTTGTGGAATTAAATACAATGAAAACCAACTACAAGGAAGAGATAGTTGTTTAAAGATAAACTTTTCATGACAAAGATGACCTTGAAATAACAGTTGGGAACTCATTTGTGTAGTTATTAGGAAGCAAAAACTAGACCCCTGTAAATTGATGTTAATGAGGGATTAAATTAAAAGATTTACGTTGTGGTGAAATACAGATTCAGTTGATAAAAGAATTTTTGTAAACCACTGAGAAATTTACCATGAGGATGGAGTTGGCTGAGGAGAAGACTCTGTCTTCGTATGGAAACTTGATGAAATTTGAAAATGTTCTTAGAAATCCCTAACCTTCTAAATGTAATTTAAAGTAGAAGTTAGAATGGCTTTGTATTTCTTTTAGCATCCTGGGGAGCTATCTTCGAGTGATATATCATGTGCTTGTCCTAAGTAGCTACAGTGTGTACTTGGTGTGTTTCTTCAGCTTTTGTCTATAGTTCTTACTCACTGGTGCAAGCAAGGGATGAGGAAGGAAAGAAGATCCCAGCTTTCATTGTCCCTTTTGTACATGGAAAATGTTATGTTTTCCCTAGCTTCATAGAGTGGGCACCAGAATAAAATCTATGCTCTCAGCTCTGTTTACCCTTTGTAGCAACGCAAGGATTTTCAGAGTGGCGTCCACACCATCCCACTTCAGTTACCCAAATTGGGTACCTAAACCGGCCAGTTAGTCTCTGTATGCTTCCTCTGTTTTTGCTAGAGAAGTTCTTCTCAAAGATGGTCTGAGCATCCTTCTTTCGACTCTCCCTTTTAGAGCAGTGTCTCTTTCTCACTGACCACGTAGGCACCCTGAAGTCGTGGTATTATGATTTCCCTGAAAACTGTGAGACTTTCCCGGTTTAACTCCCTTCACTGAATGTTGCCAGGTTTTCCACCAAATTATACGGGGATGATGTTTAATATTTAATGTTGGCCATACTCTAATAAATCACTGCCTGCTTAGTGTAAGATATTTCATCTCTGATTTCTGTGATTGGAGGGTTTTAATGATACACCAATTGTTTTGTGCTGTTCAGCAGTAGTTCTATAAGGTAAATGTATTTATCTTAACACGTTCTGATGGGTCTGGGTGAGTCTTACATAAGGAGATAGTCACTGAACCAGAAAAAAACCCTTTTATTTTAATTTTTCTATTGATAACTCAGGATTAGAGACTGTTTTGGAAGACTAGGAGAACATACAGAAAGATTTCAGCATACTTTTAATACTACTTATTTGGTGATTGTTACAGTAATGTAGTTTTGCATATGTACTGTAATTTTGGTAAAATATTGAAACACAGTTCCTCTGGGGTCTGCTCTGTGAATATACTTTATAAAAAAGCAATATCAGCAGAAACTGAAGTTGTTATATGCTTAAATTTGCTAAAAGTGATGATCTAAAGAATTTGTGAAGTCGTGACTGTCTCAGCCTTGTACTTTCAGCCAAGTTGTATTTGATTGTTGGCACAGCAAAAAAAGATAAGGGAAAAAAAAAAAGCTGCTCTAAGACTAAGTATGAACATAATAATGAAGAAACAATGCAACATAGTCACCCAGGCATGAAGAATTATCTATTGAAGCTAAGAGGCCAAGTGTCTCATCAGTTGGATTTTAATAATTCCTGGCAGAAGTGCTTGTACTTGTACAGCAATTGTTTTAGTATCTAATTGAGTTTCAAGTTGAAATATGACAGTCTGTCTTGAAACATGAAGAGAACATTTCCTATGATGCAATGTCTAAGCATTGCTTTACATCCTAAACTGAGACTAGAAAATTGGTAAAACTTGTGTTTTCAGATTCCAGGAGCCTTCTAATTATGCATAAATAAAGCAATATCCTGTGCAGTTTTACTATTGTTAACTCTTTCCTCTTCCTGTATTTTTAATTCATTTTGTTGACCGTATGCAATTGATGCAGCATTTTTTTTTCTTTCATTTTTAATACTGTTAGCTGTTTGCATTGGGCACTTCCATTTGTTTTGAGGTTAGCAGAACACCCAGTAGAATGTACCCTAGTTCTGCTTGAGGAGTCTTGCTACAACAGCAATGATGTAGACTTTAAACATAAATGTGACTCCAAAGCTGACATACTAATTAGGCTCCTGATAATCTAGCATTACCCTTACACAGTCAGGAGTACAAGATCATCAAAATTGATGGTTAGGAAAAAAGGCAAGTTTGAAAAAAGCTTAAATTTTTACTTAGCATGCATGCTGAAATGGATGTAATACACAAAATGTAGCCTTGTTTTGAAATGTGCTTTTTTTTTCTTTTCATTTTATTTCTCGTGATCGATTGGTTTGTGAAGCTGGAGCTTTTCAAGAAAAGTCTGGGATTATGAGTGCGTCAGCCTCTGCTTTTAGCACAGCAATGAGGTTATCAATAATGCATTGAAGATCTCAGAATCTTTGAACATAGGGAAATCACAGCTGGTCTGGGTTTATTGTTGAAATTGCAGATTTGCACCAAGAGGTCACGACAACTGCATGTCAGACGGTCACATACACACGCACACAGACATGTCTTGGGGGATTGAGGGGAATAATATCTGAAGAATTGCCACTGCCCGTGTTATTTAGAATCTCTTCATATGTTTCTATAGTAGAGCTTTAAAAGCAGCATACTTAATGCTGCTTGGAGCGGCCTTTTGACATTGTGGCCTTTCCCAGTATTATAAGTTTTATTGTTTTCCTGACAAGTTTATTCATATACTAACAGTTTGCTTGGCAGCAATGTTCAAACTCAATACTTAGGCTTTCTGGTCACGGTGATGGCTGGCAGTAATAGAGAGGGAGAATAAGTAAGTGTGGAAATGCAAAGCTGTCTCTTGTTACATTTTATCGATCTCATTCTGGTGTCATTCAATTAAGACAGAAATGTGATGGATAGTGTCTGCATAGATTCCTGCTTTGCTTTCCAGCCACTCTATGTAAAGCTTTTTGGGGGAGGGAGGGTGGAATGGAGGGTGAGAGGCGGAGGAGGAGGTAGCAAGTCAAAGATACAGTGTGATTTGAATTACAGATCAAACTTATCTTTTAGAAAAATCATTATTCTAAAGCTACATTGAGAAGCAATATTAGCAGAGATAGCATTCTGTCTTGTCTTGCTAATAAGTATCTGTAAATTTCCGGCCCATTGTTCATGGTAGTAATGGGGTTTTTTTGGTCCAGATCTTGTCTGTGATTTATGAATAAACACTTGATTCTTCTGAATTTAGTACACAGAAAGGGCCAAAAAAATGAAAGGATTTACTTGCCTAAGAGACCTGCCTGGATGCTCTAGAGAAGTAATTCCAGATAAACATCTGAAGATGAGAGGTGTTAATTTCCATTCATTGTTTAGTTTAAATATGGCTCAGAAAATCATTGAGCAGTTCTTACAATGTAATACAAAAATGCAGAGATTAGCTCCATAGGCTTAAGTAGACCTACATCAATTCACAACTGAGCCTCTCATACAGTCTTCAGACTGTGGTAATTTCAGAACTAATACATTCAATCTAACTCACAGTTTTCTGCCTAAAATGTGAACGAGACAGTCCTAGAATGCATTGATGATTTCCAGAAGGTTTTTTTGTCATTGGACATTGAGCAGGCTCCTTAGTCAGACAGAAGTCCCATGGGAGAAAAACCTTGGTAACTCTCACCTCCTGGTTTTCCTTCCTATCTTCTGGACTTAAAGGCAGCAGGGCTGTGTCCAGATCTCCTCTGTTCTCAGGGAACTTAGAATGAAAGGGTTTGCAAATCAAAGGGCAATGTCCAGGGCAGGTTTGGGATTCTCTGCTGAAATGCAGTTACCTGGGAAAAAGCAAATCTGCCAGAAGAAAAGTACTTCACAGATGTATGTTGGCCCTTACAACTACCATAAACAAAACCCCAACCAACGAAAAAAAAAAAAAAGCAAAACAAACAGATTTCCATGAGGCAGCTTGACGAGCTTCTGGGAAACCTGGATTTTCAAGGTCTGCAGCTGTGCCACATGCAGTATGTAGAGTTGGTTTTCCAGGCTTTCCAGGCTCCTGACTTTGTGGCTGGTGATGATGTTCCATGCTTCATACTTGGCTGGGGCTCCCAAAGTCCCTTTCCCTGGACTGGGGAGCACAGCAGCCCTTGGAGTCATGTTTTAACTAAGAGCCTTAGGACTTTGATGTTTAGGACTGCATTTTCCTTGCAACTGCTGTTACTGAATCTGCAGTTACAGCTGTGGGAAGCATTAACTACTCTGAGAACAAATTAAGTTTTAATAAGATTTTCAAGTTTTAAGGTAAATAAGTTTTAAGTCACATTTTGAAAGTGATGAGGCTAAGATTTTAGAAACTAAGGAGCATATTTGTAGCCCTGTTACTCCATTCAGAGAAATGTTCTGAGCACTCGCTTGCGGTTGCCGCGTGACTCGGGTTAGCCGTGACTTGGTGCTCTGTAGAGCCTACAAGTTATGGGCCCGAGTACTGTATTCTTCAGCTGAAGATCAAATACTGAAGATTCAGTATACTGAAGATCAGATGTCATCTGGAGCTTGAGTTTTCAGACTTAAAAAATTTCAGATGAGAGGTTGGGACTGAGATGAACCGAGGTTTCTTGGAACAGTTGGATCTTACTTCTGGTATTAATTAGATGATTCTGCAATGTTTATGCTACTCTGAGTATAAAGTATCTTCCCTTTGTGCAGGAGTTCTAGAAGGGATCTGTAAATTGTCTTCTGAGGACTCTGGGAAAGGAATAGCTAACCAGCTCACCCTTGAGTTCCAACTGAACAGACATTAAGTTTGTAAAAGTTTGGTTAGATAGTTCTGTGTTAAGTTTCACATTTCTACGCATTTCTTAGTGCCAAAAGAACAAGTTGTTTTATACAGTATTTTAATCTCAGAAGGGAACAGCTGTAATAGCACTGTCTTAAAAAATTGTTGTCTTAAGATGTCACTTGAATTTCCAGTTTTGTTTCTAGATTTTAGAAATTCACAGAAGGTTGGGAAGAGGAGAGGGAGGGAAGGTGAGGGTTTCCTAAGCATAAGCACATAAGTGGTTATGGCCTATTGTACGTTTTTTAAAATTGAAATATTTCAATAGCTTGAAAATGATCCAGACAGCCTGTGTATTATGAACAGGGGGAAAAAAAAAGATAAAAATAAATAAAGAGCAGCTATAGTTCTGTTAGCAGTACAACAGATTTAAAAGGGACCTGAAAAATTGCAGTCGACATGATGTATACAAATCCAGGAGAAAAGAACCCCAAAGTATATAAAATCTTGTCATAATCTGTTCTGTTCTGAAGACTTAAGTTCAGTGTTTAATGTATGAGCAATAGGTTTTTTTACTCTTTCAAGTACTTATGGAGAATTAGGATTAAATATGTAAGACAAACAACAAGGCAGAGCTTTGAACAGCTTGCCTTAAATCAGAAAAAAATAAGCCTTTCAATATCAGAGTTAGTTATGGTTTTGACTATCAGCAGCTGTAGCAAGAATTTACCAGTTATCCACAAACTGTCTACCAAAATAAAGGTAGAAAATAATGATGTTGCTTAAGAAAAAATACTTTTCCTTTTGACATTATTTTTGGGCTTCTCAAATTCCTGGGTTTTACTTCTTGATTTTTATCTGTAGGTGGATTTGTAGACAATCACATTTTTCCCCATGTGGAATTCACCTTTATTACTTCAGAGTGTAAAGAACATCTAAATTATTTTCACTTTATTTGCTAATTAGAGAAAAAGCAAGAAGTGGTCAGGGTCTGCGTGGATTTTAGAGGCATTTGGTTCTAGAGTATGGTGAATATTCATTTGATCTCTGTGTGAATGTGAAAGAATAAATACTATTTTTCCTCATTGCAATAAACTAAATAAACTAAAGCTAGTAGCATAGTCTTGGTTTTGTCTTTTGATTTTTCAGTATTAACTTGAAACTGGACAGTCTTTCATAGACAATGTTCCAACTGAAGAGGAATCAATGGTGTTTATGCTTCCTTTCCACCTGAAGTTCACTGTTTAACTCATGTACTAGTTCTGTTTGTCAGCAAATGTCAGACACATAAAAAGAAGTATTTGCTAGAGAAGAGTAAACTGAGTTTCATCCAGGAAAGCATCAATAAATAAAAGTGGAGTGTATTATCAAATTAGTCATAATAATGATTAGATGTGATCGTGGTTATTACCAAAATTTTTGAAGTAAATTCAGGAATACACTTCTGTTAATTTAGAGAAAGACAAGCAACGACCTCCACTTCATTGCAGCATCTATTTCTGGGTTGGACCAGTTGAACAAAACCCTTCATACTTGATTTTGTATGTGCAATTTTACAGATTGGTTCTCAGAATGTTGGATAATTAGAAGTAGAGAAGAGTGGGGCAAGTCATGTTAGCAATGATGTGGGCAGTGCTAGTGATTGTGATTTTGGGAAATGTAGCAGTGATCAATTTACTGGTTCTGTACCTTAATATTTTAAAAGGAAAATTGCCTTTTTATTTGTGTTTTAATATAACATCTCTAATTCTGATCATCAGTGTGATGGTAAACAAAGGGAGGTGGGAGTCTATGTGGTGGTGCCTTCATCCTGCTAAATGGTAGTTCCCCACTCCTGCTGAGCTCCTGCAGGTGCTGCCATGATAAGCAAAGAGGCTGGCATGAAAGCAGATAACTCCTAGTTTTGCAGGACAGCATCTCCTGTTCCTATCTATCCTACCCCACTTGCTGGAGCACCCCTAAGCAAGGAGCACAGTGCTGATGCACCTAAGCTGGAAAATAGCAGCATTTTGTCTCTGTGAAAAGCTCCTCCTTACTTATGGTATGCAGAATGAAACATTTGTCCACAAAATGTGGCAGTATGAACACTATTTTGATTAAAGGTGGTGTCCACTTTGGAAACTTCAGTAGAGATCTTTTTCTTTTAAAAGGGCAGGATATGTGTTTTTAGTCTCTCCCTTTTGTTGGCAGCTCTCTTCTAGCACTAGGGATTCCAAAAAACCGAATTCCCAGGAAACGTCAGATGCAGAGAGTGAATTTGAAATTAAGATAAATAAAGATATTTATACATAAATAAAGTCTAGTTTCTACTAAAATGGATACGAATTTTCTTGTCAGGGTCCATTTTCTTGATTGAAAGGAGTAGGCATCAAGACTACTTGCTCAGAACAAGCGGCATTACATATATTTCTTCTTATGTATTATGGAAGCTCTTGAAGCTCTTTACAGTTTGTGCAGCTTAGGATGGCTTCTAATGATCAGTTTTCTGTATGCTTCCCAGAAAGAAAGAACTTCTGAATTTCAGCTTTGCAAGGCAGTCCTTTAAGCAATATTTTTAAGTGGGGTTAGGGGACAGCAGACTAGTGATTGTACTTATTTGAAATACTTGTAGAGAGGCCACAAATAAAAAGATAAAATAATAATAATAAAAAAGATAGTAAAAATTAAAACTTTTCCCTGACCAGCAAACATCTTGTTTGCTCTTTGAGAAGACAAATTGATAAAGCCTTATTTGACCTGTTGGAGGAAGACGAAATATTCCTTTAATTTTCTTCCAGAGAAGACGACTTCTAATTGACTTTTTCTGAATTCATAAGTCTTTACAGAACACTACATGATGTTCTTTCACAATCCCTGGTTGGTGTACTTAATCTTCCTTGTGATGATGTATTCTCTTACATTTTGTAACATCAATCTCTCAGGAGTACAAGGTAACTTTCTGAGTAAAAGAATAGTATTACGTAGTTCTGGAGAGGTGTCCAAAATTATCAGGAAGTTTTGTCTGTGCCTTTTATGATTGCCCAATGTACAGAAATGCAGATACCTTAGAATAAAAGTGTGGGCAACCTTCATGGCTGTTGCTCAAGAGGACTGAATTTTGTTTTCCCAACAGCACTGTTGTCTTCTGAATAACATCATGACTTCCGCACCACAAGACCCTGCAATGGTGCAGCCAGACTGCATTCTCCTATATATTTACCATTTCAGAATTCAGAGAACATCCAACCAACAGAAGGGCAACTGGAACCTCACCAAGTCTTGCTGAAATGAGAGAGTATTGTTTGTGGGCTGGAGTTGGGGATAAGAGCTGGAAGGAAATTACAGCTGTTTCCTAGCTGTTGCAAAAATGAGATGTTTAGTCAGAAGCTTCTCTGAGAAGGAGATGAGAAGGATTTTTTTTCTGTTTAATTTAATTTTCTGCTACTCTGGCCTGGGTTCTGTCACTGCCTGCTAGGCCTGTCTGTGGTGCTTCTGTCATTTATAATGTGTTTTGACATGCTCTTCTAAACTGGTTTGCTTTCCTAAATTTCAGGTTATGTTTTGAAGATTTTGTCTCCATGAATAGTTTCATCATCCCACAATGGAATAGGTTATTCTTGCTAGTTTCATTGTGGTAGTAAAAAAAAAAAAAAAAAATCAATGGCCTTTTACTTTTCCTGCTTTCCTGTTTGGCCACGCTACAAGCAACATCCAAGGAATCCAAGATTATCTTCTGAGAATTATAAAAATAAATAAATAATTGTGATTTTAATATTCATGTCATATTTGGAACACTTTTCTTGAAATTAACGAGAGTAGAGATTTAAGTTGCTTTTAAAAGTAAGATTATGTCAAACTGCTAAGCTATGTAGCCAAATCAGTTATCATGGAATCATTTAGGTTGGAAAAGACTTTAAGACCATCAAGTTTAACCATTAATGTAGCACTGCCAAATTACCACTGAACCAAGTCTCTCAGCAGTACATCTCCATACCTTTTAAATACCACCAGGGATGGCAACTCAACCACTTCCCTGGGCAGTCTGAATGCTTGATAACCCTTTTGGGGAAGAAATTTTTCCTAATATCCAATCTAAACTACCCCTGGCACAACATGAGGCAGTTTCTTCTTGTCCTATCACTTGTTACTTGGGAGAAGAGACTGACCCCCACCTCGCTACAACCTCCTTTCAGGTAGTTGTAGAGAGCAATAAGATATCTCCTTCGACCTCCTTTTCTCCCGGCTAAAAAAAACTCAGTTCCCTTAGCTGCTTTTCATTAGACTTGTGGTTTTGACCCCTCACCAGCTTTGTTGCCCTTCTTTGGACACACTCCAGCACCTCAATGTCTTTCCTGTAGTGAGGAGCCCCAAACTGGACACAGTATTTGAGGTGAGGCATCAGCAGTGCTGAGTACAGGGGGTGGTCACTTCCCTAGTCCTGCTGACCACACTATTTCTAATACAAGCCAGGATGCTAGTGACCTTCTTGGCCACCTGGGCACACTGCTGGCTCATATTCAACCAGATGTCAACTAACAGCCCCAGGTCCTTTTCTGCCAGGCAGATTTGCAACTACTATTCTCCAAGCCTGTAGTGCTGCATGGGGTGATTGTGACCCAAGTGTAGGACCCACTGCTTGGCCTTGTTGAACTTCATGCCATTGGCCTTGGTCCATTGATCCAGCCTGTCCAGATCTTCTATAGACCCTTTCTACCCTCAAGCAGATTAACACTCCTGCCCAGTTTGGTATCATCTGCAAACTTACTCAGGGTGCATTTGATCCCCTCATCCAGATCATTGTAAAGATGTTAAGAGACCAGGCTCAAATACTGAGCCCTGGGAAACATCACTTATGAGCAGCTGCCTACTGGATTTGACTCCACTACTGGATTTGCTCCACTCACCACAAGTCTTTGGGCTTGGACATCCATCTAGATTTTTACCCAGCAAAGCGTCCGTCCGTCCAAGACATGAGTAGCCAGTTTCTCCAGAAGAATGCTGTGCAAAATGAAGTCAAAGGATTTACTAAAGTCCAGGTAGGCAATATTCACAGCCTCTCCTTCATCCTCAAAGTTGGTTACCTTGTCATAGAAGGAGATCAGGTGGTCAGGACCTGCCTTTCATAAATCTATTCTGACTGGGCCTGATCACCTAGTTGCCCTGTGTGTTGTCACCATGCTGCATGATGGCACTCCTTACTGAAAACCTCCCATTATGGTGGTGGAATGGATGAATTTTTTCTGTCTCTGAGTATATATATTCTAAAAAATTTAAGGAAACCTGGGCAGCATGCCAAAGTACTAAGGACTGTGCATTTTCAACAAAAGGAAAGCATGAAATAAAGAGAGTAAGTTTTTGTGCTCCCTTAACTTAGGTGTTGCTTGGACTGTGTACATTAGATATATTTTGGTTTGGTGAATGCATGGATAGATCTGTATCCGGGCATACAGAAATGCATTTACAGAAGCATAGTCAATATTTGTGGTCATGATCATAATACTATTTCACATTTGTATGTTACGTTACTATGTGTTAGTATTTTATGCAGAGGCAAAAAATTAATATGCCAAACAGTATTAGATAGGCAGTCATAAGTTTGTCTCTATATGTATATCAGAATATATTAATTTCCTCAAATTAATGAAATACTTGACATGTGTTGGCAGTAAAATTCACATTGGTAAAGCTGCGGTGATGACAAAACTTCAGTGGAGCATCTCCAGATAAAGGAGAGCTTGGGTGAATTAATTTCCATCATTACAGGTACCTTGATTCAGTCTCCTTAGGCCTTTCCTCCTCTGCATTATTATCATGATATAATTTAGATGGTCATATTTTATTGATGGTTGACCTTATTTATTATCAAACTGGAAATCCTGAACTAGTTATATTTTGATGGAAAATGGTGGGATAAATTCTCTCATACAGAACAGCTGACCTATAACAATCAGGCTCAAAACCAGTTTATTCTAATCTACCAAAGGATAGTTTAGAGTTCTATATAATGATGGTTCTTTCTGGAAAGTTGGTAGTAGAATGAGAATACAGATGCTGATATTATCAGGTGCCCCAAACAGGGGTATCAGAGCTCTGGTCCCCTGGTCCAGTGAAGACGAATTTAAATCTGTGATCCTTACGTGTCAATCCATGGGGTTTTTTTTTGTTGATTCTTTCTCTTTTCTTGATTAATTTAATGTATGATACAGTTCTTGACTCCCAGTATAAAAATATGAATGAAAAAGGATGTGTATAGGAGTTTTCTAGATTATCGTGATCTAATATCCTTTAATATTTGTGGTCCAGGATTATACTACCTTATCACTGAGTTTAATCACATGAATATTCATTTCCTCAAAAAAATTGTCCCCTTGTATGGAGTTTTGAAATGGCTGTATGCAATCAAAGAACATTAATGTATCTTTAAAAAACCAAATAATCCTGGAAAGTATAAACTAAATGACAGAGTAATACATGAATAATAACTTTATAGTGCTGTCTTTAACAGTGTAAGAAAATAGCATATGAATAGATGAGATAAAGACAGTAGGTTAAAGCCTAGGGTTCTAGCAAGTGACTTTGTGGATTTCTGTCTGAATTCTGAGTTGGCTGAACGAATGTAGAAATATGCAATCAGATAGTGCTCTACAGCTGCTCTTTTTGGGGGGCACAAAGGCATAACTTTTCTGACTTTAGGTGGGCAGTAAATTATTTTCAGTAATTCTGTCTCCAGTCATTTCTGTAAGTAGCAGAGGAGAAATCTGTAGTTGTTTGATCAATTTTTACCTGCTTAAGTAAGCCATTGATCACTGACCTATATTGTATGACTTTTTGTCAAATAGAAAGGTAAAATGGACTTTAACATCTTTGTGGTGGTGGGGTTTGGACGCTTGTGAATTTGCAGGTAAACAGAAATGTCTCTTTACCAAGGAGGCATGCTTTTAAATTGTTGGATGTGGTAGACATTAGAGAAGGGATTTCTTCTATTGTGTTAGCTTTATGGCTGCTACATGGTCTTTTTTTGTGAGGCTCCAGTTGCACAGACATGCTTAAACTAGTGGTTTTGTTGGAGTATTTTAACAAACGTCCAGGGTATAATGGAAAGAAAAGTGATTTCTTAGAATGGACAGTAAAGTTGAGTCATCAAAATAAAGTAGAAAGTTATAAAATTATAATTATTTACCTTGTTTGAGGATTAATATGTATCCTCTTGCTGCCTGCTGCTATGTGCTTTGTTGTCTTATTTGAATAAGCTTTCCTAAAATATGGGCTATATTCTGCTGCAAATGAGTTACTTGGTATGTATAAAGAGAAAGGGCCAGAATGATTTGAACACGGTTTCTAAGCTGGAAGGATAACTAATGGATGTAGCACAGAGTGGAACTTGCTTTCACATTTATTTTTAAAATACTTCAGAGTGCATTAGAATAATGAGCTAGTTACTGATAATGGAATGAGAATAAACAAGGCCGCTTGTATGGTATGGCAAATTAGACATCAATTATGTGGCAAAGCAGCACTGAAGGATGTAGCAGACTGGGAATTAAACTGTAGTGTTAATTGATTATGAAATCATTTGATAGCCTTTGGGTTTGTTGAAATGATTCTGAGAGTGCATCATAAACTTTGATCCATTATAGGAGAAGCACAATATTCTATACTGATGGTAACCCGAGTAGAGGGCCAACCCCTGAGAACTGTGAAAAATTTCGCTTAGTTTTTGCATCTGTTTTGCATAAAGTAATTAAAAGATTGTGCATCTTTCTGGCCATGAGTACAATTTGGATCTAGATCCTTTAGTTTTGCAACATTAATATCTTTGTTGGTAGAACTAGTTAAATGACGAATGTGCTCTTAATCCCAATCCCACTGTCCATGTCTCCAGCAAAGATGTTAAACAGCACCAGGCTCAATACCAACCCCTGGGGAGCGCCACTCCTCACTGGTCTCCACTCGGACACTGAACCATTGACCTCAACTCTTTGAATGCAATCATCCAGCCAATTCCTTAGCCACTGAGTGGTCCATCTGTCTAATTTGTGTCTCTCCAATTTAGAGACAAGGATGTCATGTAGGACAGTGTCTAATGGTAGATGATGTCAGTTGCTCTTCCCTTATGCACCAACACTGTAATCCTATCATAGGTGGTCACCAAAATTGTCAGACACAATTTGACTGTTTTGCCTTTAATGCTACTGATCATCTTATTTTCCATGCGCCTTAGCATAGTTTCTAGGAGGATCTGTTCCATAATCTTGCTAGGCACAGAGGTGACGCTGACCAACCTATACTTCCCTGGGTCTTCTTTTTTTCCCTTTTAAAAATGGGGGTTATCTTTCCCCTTTTTCAGTCAGCAGGAACTTCATCAATCTGCCACAACTTTTCAAATAAGATGAATAGTGTCTTGGCAGCCTCATCTCTGATTTCCACCAAGAACTGTGGATGTTTCTCATCAGGTTCCGTGGCTTTGTGCACCTTCATGTTTCTCAGATGTTCTTGAACCTGATCTCCTTCAGTGTGTGGTTCCTCATTCTCCCAGTCCCTTCCTTTGCCTTCTGCAACTTGGGCAATGTCGATAGAGCACTTGCTGTTGAAGACTAGGGCAAAAAAGTCCTTAAGTACTATATCCCACGTAATCTGGTCTCCCATTTCCTTCCAGAGAGGGCCTACATTTTGTCTAGTCTTCTTTTTATTATTGCTATACCTGTAGAAGCTTTTCTTGTTGCCTTTGTCACTGGCCAGATTTAACTGTATCTGGGCTTTATCTTTCATAATCTGATCCCTGGCAGCTTGGACAATTTATCTATGTTCCTCTCAGGCTACCTGTCCATACTTCCACCCTCTGTAGGCTTCCTTTTTGTGTTTGAGTTTGTCCAGAGCTCCTTGTTCAGCCATGTAGGCCTCCTGGATTTTTAGCCCAACTTCCTCTTTGTTGGGATGCATCGCTCTTCTTCTTGGAGGAGGCGATCCTTGAATATTGATCAACTTTCTTGGCACCCTTTTCCCTCCAGGGCTTTATCCCATGGTATTCTGCCAAGCAGATCCCTGAAGAGGCCAAAATCCTGAAGTCACAGAATCACAGAAGTCCAGGGTAGTGAGCTTGCTGCACGCTCTCCTTGCTGTCTTGAGGATGCCCTTCCTTAAATTAGAAGCAAGTGTACCAAGTGCTTCTACTTGAAAGAGGCAAGATCCAACAGTGTTAGCTGATTAATACTGTCTCTGTGCAGAGTGATAGCTCCCAGTTTCTTTTGAATTTGAAGAATACTGTAATTTGTATCTGTTTTTATACCCCTTCCAAGGTTTTTGCTCTTGGTCTCTATGGG
Organism: Scolopax mira; assembly: GCA_004320125.1. NCBI lineage: Eukaryota > Metazoa > Chordata > Aves > Charadriiformes > Scolopacidae > Scolopax > Scolopax mira. The sequence goes on from BJBW01011763.1 coordinate 36,667, forward strand.
ACATCACCAGATTGCAAGATGGACCTCTGGAAACGTACTGTACCTTTGGATGTTTTAAAATCTATGCTTATGCCAAATTTGGTGCCTGCCTCGCCAGGCTGCCAGCTCCTTTTTTGCACTGTTTTGGTCGGTCTTGCTTTATCCTCTGTCCCAGTTCAGCCTCCTAAACTTGCTGGATTTTTTTTAATTTCTGAGACAGAACTTAGGTGTTCTGAATTTATGGCAATTGCTCTAAGTGGTTTATAACCTTCCAACACTTTTCTCTATTTCTGCTCTTAGTGCAGGACTCTCTGCCTTTTGTTAAGAGAAGGTCTAGGCAGTTTGGCAGCCGTACCTGTTCTGACTACCTCGGACACCATCTCTTTTTGCTGCTTCACACTTTCTTCTTCTAAGGGCAGGGGACCCATGTCTGTGGAGAAGCCAGAATGTAAAGATAAAAGGTAGATGAAACGTGGAAACAGGGTAGTATGAAGTACAAAAAGCATAAAGGGGCAGACTATAAATCTGCAGCAGAGGTTGGGGAAGGCATAGGTGTATTATGTGTCCATTCAGGATGGCTGCACAGTTGTGCTCTGTGCAGTGAGAATTTTGCTTTCCCTGGTAATCTTTGACATTCAGTTTTATTTCTTTTTAAGAACAAATGTTGTCCTAGACACTAGGCATAACTTCCATTTTGCTGGGATATATCAAGAATTTTGAAGTTCTGCTCAGACAGCTGCTGGGGACTGGAAGAAAGGATCTCATTTCCACGGCTAACTTGAAGAAAAGAAAGATTCTTAGCAAAAACCCCACCACCAGAAACTTCTCACCCCCTTAGTTCCACTGAATACTGTTACCTTTGCATATGAACTTGTCTTGAATAATAAGACATCTGGGTATGGGGTGAGATGGAAGGCACTTGAGCCAGATGTTATTTGGTTACGAATTGTGTTGGTTTTGTCTGGGATACAGGTAATTTCTTTTTTTCATAGTAGTTATTATGGGGCTATGTTTTGGGTTTGTGCTGAAAACAGCCTTGCTCATACAGGGATGCTTCAGTTACTGCTGAGCAGTGCTTAAGCAGAGCCAAGGCCTTTTCTGCTTCTCGCCCTACTCTGCCAGTGAGTAGGCTGGGGGTGTACATGAATTTGGGAGGAGACACAGCCAGGACAGCTGACCCCAAGTGACCAAAGGGATGTTCCATTCTATGTGATGTCATGCTCAGTGTATAAAACTAGGGGAAGAAGGAGGAAGAAGGGGGCATTCGGCATTATGGCATTTGTCTACTGTAACTGTTGTGCGGGATGGAGCCCTGCTTTCCTGGAGATGGCTGTACACCTGCCTGCCCGTGGGAAGCAGTGAATGAATTCCTTGGTTTGCTTTGCTTGTGTGTGTGGCTTTTGCTTTAGATACTAAACTCTCTTTAAGTCAGTCTGTGAGTTTTCTCACTTTGACCCTTACAATTCCCTTCCCGATCCCACCGAGGGGGAGTAAGTGGCTGTGTGGTGCTTACTTGTCGGCTGGGGTTAAACCATGACACTAGGACATATAAATACTGTTCTAGTGCCACTTACACATAGGTACCATACCTGTCTTTAATGGTATTTAATTGAGATTAAAGAAGCTGTTGGAGTGGATGCTGTGAATGCATATGAGGAATATTACTTAAAACCATAAGCCTTGATATGATAAACCATAACAAGTCTGAAGGACTCATAATGGCTTATCATGTCAATAAAATGCACTTAAAAATCCCCAAGTGATTAGAAGGAGCCATTTCAGTCTATTATATCAACTGCTATATGCTGAGAGCATGAGAGATTTATTTTTCTTTTCCATCCTCTGTTTAAAAAAAAAAAATAGGAGGAAATTAAATCATAATAAGCTATGTTCAAATAGAATCAAGGTACTAAAATAAACCCAGAGAAGGAGATTTACAAATTAAGGAAGGCAGTGAAAAGTTCTCTCCAAGCAGAGACTACTCTCATGTTACACTTGGTCTCTCATTCCTGAGCATCATAGGACGTTTTATGGGTGGAGAGTGCTCTGGCACCAATGCTATTCTCGTTGAACTGTCGAGAAGCGTGCATTCAACATTTTGGGGCAAGAAATCAGGACCATTTTAGACCTTGTACCAGTGATGACCTCCAGCACTTGCACTCGGGGAACACCGAATTGCCTTTACTACCCCGTGTGCCAATAAACGCTCATCAGGGACAGGAGCAGAAGAGGGTAGTAGTATTTTCCTGTCTTGGTACTTTTCCTGACTGAATTTTCCAAGTGTCTTCTTCAGGAGATAGGCAAAGGGTAAGGAAGTAGCACCCAAGCTCTGGGGGGCATCAGGGGCCCTGATGTTTGTTGGTATCACACCGTCAGAGCCCTAACCATGGGCAGGGCATGTTTGATGGTACATCTCTATACTGGAGATGGTCTGTTGGCCTTTCTCTACGTGTTACTCTGCCTGTTGTCCGTTTGCTTTCTGTTACTTTGACTGGGCTGTGAGGCTCATGCAGATGCATCAGGCTTTGGGACATGCATGGCAGGAGTGGCTGCTGTAAGAAATGTCCTTTGGTGTAAGTGAGAGAGGAGCTAATTTTGGAGGCGGTTGCTGCTTGCTCCAGTGTGCATTTTAGCCAGGGGAAAACCTGTTTTTTTAATTTACACAGTTGAGTCAGGGAAATTTGGAATTGTTTTCTGCTAATTATAAAGAAAGATACTATGTCTTCCTGCTGCAAGGAAAGGTAGCTCTCCTCTAAAAAGTGGACTTTACTCTTCCCCAATAAATCTTAACTGTACTGGCATCCCATGGTTTTAGCTTCTTTGTGGCCCCAAAATTCATCAGGGGTGGGGAGGCAGCATGGATCCCATACAGGGCTTACTTGTGGGCTCTGAACTGGATTACATAGCCTGGGATCTGAGCTGGCTCTCTAGGGCCAGCTTTGTAGATGGATCTGGGACAGTCTTAAAATAGCCCCTGGGGGCAGATCGGTGGTAAAATTGGTGTCATGACTCCCCAGGCTGGTGCAGTGGCCAGAGGGAGAGGAGAAGGCTGCTGAGTAGCTCAGTGTCCTGCTCTCAGCTGGCAGCGCCCACGTTTCAGCTGTTTAATGTCTGAATAGAGGGAGAGTATTCTGGGAAAGTGGTGGTTTGTTTTTTTTCCCTCTCTCAACAGTACCCCTGCTATTCCACTCGCAGATATTATGTCTTACATTCAGTGCAATCCTTCCAGATAGTCCAGTTTCATCTTCTGAAGGTCTGAGTCATGCCTGCTCCTGCCTGCATGGAATTAACCCCTTCGTTCCTGTGCCCTGTTCGCACGCTCAGGGTGCCCCCCTGGGACAAGGATGCGTGGGGCAGCAGCTTTTGGGGGATTCTTCAGCACCGCTGCTGGCAGACAGGCAGGAGAGAGAAAATAAACAGGTTCAGGAGGTGGGGAAAAATGAGCCGGTGGAAGCCAGGGGAGGGAAGCAGTGGCAAGTAAACACAGCTGAACAAGAGGAAAAAGATGTTTATGTCTGCTTATTTAAGGTTTGCAGTGAAGATAAATGCAAGTCTGTCAGGACAGTTCCTCTGCTCACGGTGCTGTGAACCCTTTGTCTATTTACACGCTGTTTAATGTGAGTAAGAAATTCGGCATTATGCAATTTTCTTTATGACTGGAATGCATACAGTGAGGTTTGGCAGAGGTAAATTTAACTGGTGCATGAGAGTCCCAGCTTGAGACTCAGCTGAAATAACAAGCCAGGATACGTGCATTCACATACGTATGGACACACACACACATACACATATGTACGTGCGCGTGTGCATGCCCTCCCGCTCCCCAAGAGAGGATGCCGCTAACCACTTGGCCACTTGGCAGAAACAACAATTTAAGGGTGACTTAAAAACATACACCGGATTAAAAAAGGAGATGGCAGCCTGAGAAACACTCAGAGATTTTATTTTTATTATTTTTTTTTATCAGTGCCATCTCAAATTATCAAAGCTGGGCAAACCAGGGACATTGCAACCCAGCCTCAGCGCCGTCAGCAGACATCTGACTGCACGTTCTGGAGCATGATTTCAAGATTCATTTTTTATTTTCTCTGATATGTTACTGGGGAGGGAGACATGTGGTTGAACACAGTGATCGATAGAAGAACAAATAAAGAACAAATGCTAAGAATATTCAAGATAAGGTTTTTACTTGAAAATCACAGCCATCTTTATTCTACAGAAATCTCTGAACAGAAGATTTTTTTCAGTCTGTTCTGTTCTTTTATAGCAATATTCGTTTGACAGACCTGTGTTTCAGGCAGAGAGAAGGAAAAAAAATAATATTAAAAAAACCCCTACAAATACTAAGAAGCAGGAGAAAACAAGTTGGGAAAATAGGTTGGGAACAAAACCAAACCAGCAAAATAAATCTGCATAAGTATACTATAAATAAAAGTACAGTTTGTAGTTTTAAAATCTGATATTATTCCTAGATTTTAATACATTGAAATAGGACTGTAAAAGTAATTACGAACATTTAAAACATTTATTAAAATGGTTAAATCGCATCTGTCCAAGTGATCATACCAAAGTCTTTGAGTGTGCAGGGAGAGACATGGATAATATTTTGCAATCTTTAAATACCTTGGCTTTGTGTCCATTAGGAACAGCATTCTGAGGAACAGAGAAATGAGAGGGGCATCTTTACAGATATTTGTAGGTTGATAAAATATCGCCTTTTAAGACAGACTGCTTGAATACGTTATCTACATTCATCATGGGTGTCTGCACGTATGTATGTCATATGGTTTATCTAGCATGTTGTCCTGTCTTACTACAGCTGTAGAAATAATCGTGACTCAGTGTGACTTAGACACTTTCCTCCATAAAATTGTTCTGTAATAGATGATTTGTGTTATTTACTGGAGAGCAATACTTACTCGTCAATGCTAATATCAGGAAATTAGCCTATGCCTTTTTTTTTTTTTCTGCTTTGAACTAAAACCAAGCAAAGCCAGGATAAGTTTGTTTGTGAAAGCTTGTTGCATACTAATGAGAAGAAAAATCATCCCAGTCAGACTGAATAAATTCTGTAGATAGTATGAAGGATTTTCAGTGATCCATATTGTCCTTGGACTTGGCTGTTGCATTGTACTTTAAATGGAATTGATTGTGTGGTTGTAATGAAAGTAACAGATTGATTTCTGTACAGAGTTACACAGAGTAAATAGAAAAATGTTCTTGTCTTGACCTGCATTCATAAACTAAAAATCAGTGGCTTTTGACCTAATCCTTAATAAAAAATGCAAATGTAATATAGGAAATCGTAAGGTTTCTTTAATTCTTAGAAAATTTACTGTTTATTGGGTTTTGTGGGCCTGCTTCCTTGGATTTTAATTGAATTCTTTTAGGAATTCTAATAACTGTATTGCAATTTATTTTTGAGGATCTTGTACTTTTTGTTATTTGTATCATTTGGGTTAATATATTTAACTTTTCTTTCTTCTTATTCCTTGTGCCTTCACTACATAACATTTTCCTTTATCTAAGTAGAATATTTATGATTTTCAATACCTTTGCTGTTAAACACTGTTAGCACGGCATCTTTACAAGTGTACAACCCATACATTTTTGGGTTGCTACTGCACCCTTTCATAGATTATTTCTAAAAAATAATGTTTTCTGAACTGAATATGCAGATTAACAGCTTTATGTTGTAATAAAAGAAGGAAAGCTGTAGATTGAAATAAGGTACGGCGTTCTTTCGATTTGAATAAACCCCAACAAATGTTTATATCTTATCTCAGTAGAGATATTCACGAGCGACGTTTATTACGCTGGTTTTTGTATGTGTGAGATTGTGGTTCAGGCCCCAGTGAAATGAACAATCCAGCTGGTAAATTCTCTCAGTGAGCTGTAAGCTCGGACTACAACACGAAAGATCCGGGTTACTGCCTTCCTCAGTTTCTCGGCGAATTTTGTGACTTTATTTTTTGGTGCTTAGAGCCGAATTGCTCGCTGAAGGAAAGCAGCTCATTGTAACGATGCACAAACAAGGAGACCAAAACAATAGGAGCCCTAACGCACCCACGGCCACCGCTACTCCATTGTGGCTTCCCAAGGCACTCTATTCTTCCCAGCCCACTTGATATCCTGCAGGTTGTGGCAGTACAATTCACAGGAAAAGCTTAGACATTGAGCTTGCACGCTTCTTGACTCCATTTTAAAGCCTTTGTTCGCACCAGGGTGGCATTTTTTCACACCACATGTGGCAGCTTTGACTCCTATCCAGCTTGTCGTATAGAATCAAAGTCTGGGGTTTCTTACATTCCCAGCGTTGCCTCCTGCACCGCTGCATTCTTTGCAGCTGCCCCAAAATTACAAATCTTAATTTCATTCACAGTTTTTTTTAAAGCTTTATAGGGTATGGGATGAGACTCTACCTGCACACTAAGATTTGGTTAGAATCGGAGTTTTTTGCAGGGGAGGGAGCAGAGCTCTTTTTTCCCTCCTTCTTCACTTCTAAAAAAAACCTCAACGCTGGGCTATTAAAAATTCTGTAGGGAACTTGATATATATTCAATCAGCCTGATATATGTTTTACTGAAAAAATTAAATTAACATGTAACACTAATATTTTTAGATTTATAAAAGGTACGAGTGCTCAGTTTTATTCACTAGGAAAACGTTACATGTTTATCTTAAGAGATGTGTACTTTTTTTGTTGCATGCAGGCATGATCTGAGGTGCTCTCGTTTCCCTGCTTTTCCAAAGACGACCTTCATCTGCAATTGTGCAGAAAGTTTTATGTGCCATAATGTCAATAATAAATTCCACTTCAAACTCATTTTAAAGAGAACAAAAACAGTCTACCAAAATGAATATCCCTAAAATATACATTGTTTGAAAGTGTATTAGTAGAAGATATAGGGCTTAAATTAATGTCATTCAGTGTAGCTAAAAAGCCACTTGACTCCTTAAACAAACGCTTAAGTCTATTTCTTACCAAGAAACTTTAAGATGGATGGCGAGTGCAGCGTGACATGGCAACAATAACAGTTGGATAAAAATTGTCACAGGAATTAAACTCAGTTGTATTTTACATGTTTTGATATATTTTTAAATGATCAATTAAACTTAAATGGTTGTTTGATTTGAAAGGAACATTCTCAGTTTCATATATATATTTATAAACCTTTATGTTCATTGTTACTGCTTCACTCAGCTGAAGATAATAGAATAATTTCTCCTTGGCACATATGCTAGCCTGTACATTGACATGACACCCTAATAAATATTTTGACTCGGGAGCTGTTGTTTGTTGCTATTTGTCAGGCGGTTAGAACGGTCTTTTGGCTGCTGCTCCCTTTGCCAGCTAAAATATTAAAATGTATGCTTTCAATCTAGCAGTTTTCTTATTGGGCTTTGGTACGTTTTCTGACTGTTCAGTCTTTCTTTAAGAGTATAGTACCGAGGTGGGCTTAATGCAAACTCTTCATTTACCAAAATCTATCTGCTTATGGTGTTTATGAAATTCTTATATTGTTTTTAGACTTGCTTTTAACAATGGCATGAAATCATATTATATAAGAGAATAATTGGGTACACAGCCTATAGAACAACAAAATTTCAGTGCTCTTTTTTCAGTTTAGAAAATACAAGAAATAGTAATTGCACATGCACATTGCATTTATTTATGTAAAATTTGATGTTAAGTTGTTGAATGACCATAGCTGGTCTGATATATAGCAGCACTTGAACAACAGAAAGTCTGTTCCAATTAATCTTTATTTTATATTTCAGTCCAAAATCAGTATGAACTAACCCCTAGTAATAATTTATTTTCACTTAGCAACACAGTTTTATTAGCTCTGACTGTTAAGCTGGTTTTGTATAATTAAAAAGTACAAAATATATGAAAGCAAACATTTAACTCATGGCTGTTTGGGGGTTTTTTTGTCTGTGATTTACAAATAAGTGAACACTTTAAAAACACATTTAGAATCTGTATCTAAAAATGGTTTTATTTTTGCATACTAAATTATACAAAATATATAGGAATGTTTTTTGAGAAGATCAATGATTACTTTATTATCACTTGCATTAAAATGGATTTTTTTAAAAGCTGCCTATTGCTCAAAAAAGTAATTAATCTAAATTAACATTTCTAGAGACAAAATGTGATACTGTTTGCTCCTTTTACCGAGCACCTTAGCAGTTTCTGAAGTTTAACTAGCTACACATATTCAGACTCACTAAATGCAATTTTAGATCATAAAAAGACAATTGTTATATGAAAACTGAAGCAGTAAAAAAAATAAATCCTTTCAGAACGCAATACAGTAATTTCTGCTTAGCAAGTCTTTTCCAAAGCACACTATAAGGAAACAAACATATAAAATACACATGCAAGCTTACCTATTTACTGTTTAAATATTAAAGCAGTGACTCACAAAAGCAATGTACACACGTTCAGCAGAAAGTTATTTTACTGTCACAGTTATCTACATCTAAATTTGATATCATACAGCGTTTTTAGAAGACTCAAGTATGAATTTCTCTGAAGCAATACAAGTTCAGTAAGTATATCAAAATAAGTTTACCTACTTTCACAGCGCATATTTACTGAAGAAATGACATGATCTTATTTCATTTAAATGTCATGAAGCAGAAATACAGAATAATCATTTATGAATATCCATTCCAGAAAATCCCAACTTTTATTTCTCGGCATGTCTTACTTTTCCCCGTGTTTCTTCAGACCCTCTTCACGTTTCTTCTACTTCCAGAAAAGGGGGGGGGGGAGCGAGGTGGGGGGAGGAACCCCCAACAACAAAACCCCCCAAAGAATCCAAACAATCAGCAAAAGCATAATTGATTTACATTGCCTTTCAGCTTGTGGCCTGTCCTCATATTATTAAATCAGATCATACATACTCCCCTAAAATTCAGCTTGGAGTAATCCTCTGCTACTTAAGGCTGGATGAAAAAGAGTACTCATTGTGAATTATGTTTCATCTGTCACAATAACCTTCTTTATTCTTTAGTGCACCTCCCCTTTGCCTGCGGCAATTAGAGAAAATAGGTATGCCTTGAAGTACGAGAGAGTGGTATCTCAAAAACATATATACTGATGTCATATACAGACAACGCTGGGTAAGCAACACCCTGGAGAATATAGAAGCCCTTTTTGATGCGATCCGAATTTTATTAGAACAGAGTAGAGGCAAGCATATTTTACAATGAGTAGGTGCTGATGCCTGTCACTAGGTTATTGTTTTTTGACAGGCAGTGGTCAGAGAGTTTGCCATTCTGTTAAAAGAAGAGAAAAAACTTGCTTACCGACTGATTTCAAGTATGTATCATTTTCCATGTTAGCTACAATTCTGTCTTTTTTTTTATTCGAAGGTGTTGGAGCACCTTTTTTCTTCACTCCCCCCTGAAATTCCTAGAGTTCTGTTGAACTCTTAGACTGAACATTTCAGCTCAGTGGCATAGCATAATTTTTATAATTTCTTGCTATGGTTTGGACATTTATCTGTATGTTTTTTTTAAATTAAATACATCTTAGAAAAGAAGCTTGCCAGTGAATACTGAAAATGTTTGTACAACAGTACAGAGGAGTAAAAAGTATTTTAGAGCTGCCATGTTATCAGATGTTAAATTTCTAAATTATTTGTCTTTGTACATCGAGGGGGGAAAAAGGACATGGGATTCTTTTAGGTTTTTAACCATCGCTGTCACGTTATTTTATCTATTACAATATCTGTCTTTCCTTACCACTATCTACTTTATTTGTATTTAACAACAAAAACAACAAAGTGCTATATTTGCTGGATTTCTTACTTTCTGAATTTACCTTGGAAGATTTCCAAGTTTGCTTTTTCCCCTCTCTGTGTTGTTTTTAAAGCTTTATGGCAGCAAACCTCCAGTCGGTATCGTGTTTTGAAACCCCTCACAATTCTGGGCTCTTCGTACGGATTCAAAATCAGCCTCCCTTGCACTTTAAGAGGGCTGAGGTTGAACTGGGAATGACTAAAAGAGAAAGCACCTTTAAAAAAAAAAAAAAAGAAAAAAGAAAAAAAAAAAAGAAAGTGCTAAATCAAGCAGATTACGACAAAGAGATTCTGGTGTGAAGCTGGTCTAACATTAGGACACCGTTATTAAAGTACCTAAGAAATTACTATCCTCCAAAAAACCAATAATACTTGCGAATAAAGGAAGAGAGTTTGGCCCACTGCACAGGTTTGGGCACAAAAGTGCTTGCTAAGCTATCTATTTCACACATGCAACGACAGAAGGTTCGATATTCATTCGATCGATGACTGAAAAGGCACAATGGCAAAATCGGACGGACTTCTTTTCAAATACAGATCTCCGATGTCCCCCTACAGTCTGCAGTCGCACGGCTGGTGGTGTGGCACAGACGGAGCAAGGGTTACATCAAGGCTGTTCTCTGGACCGTGCAAACAGTCTAGACCGGTGACCTGCAGCATCGTGCCCTTTTGAAGAAGAGGCAAGTTCGGTCACGACGAAGAAAAATCGAGGCGTACCCCTTTTAACAATAGGGAGCAGCTCGTGGCTGCAAAGAGGTAAGCAGGGGTAAGCAAAAAAAAGGCATCTGCTTCCATGGTTACAGGCCAAGCATGGGAACCTTGCTTTTGAAGAGGGACGGTTCTCAGGCTCCCTCACAGGCTATGTCATGCATTATAAGCAAAGGCAGGTTGAGCTGAAATCCACAGAGTTATTTCAGAGTAAAATGATACGCGAGCACATGGCTGTTAGCAAAAAAAAAGTCACATGACTGTTTAGAAGCAGCCTTGCACGGGTTCCGAATCGAGCCTTTCGTTTGGGGCATTTTCTTCTTCTTCTTCTCTGCCTTTTTTTTTTTTTTTTTTTCCCCCTCCGCTTTCGCAGCAAACTAAGAAAATTGGGAGAATGTTTATACAAAACAAACATTTGCTCGATACAGAAGGTTCTGGCTGTTCTCCTTCTCTAAACTGAAAAAAGGTCAAGGGTCAATGTTTTTTCGTGACAGGGCCACAAATCCTTTTGTTAGCCTAGCTTTAGCAAATGCCATTTAAAATAAGATTTTGCTTTTCTTTCTAAGTGCATATTATTATAAGTTTGACAGAGCATGAAAGTAATGAATTTCTATTTCTCTGCAATAACTTTTTTTGTTCCAGTATTTTCCCAGTTATTTTTCTTCCTTTTTCAGCTCTACAATGCTAATTTTTGAGATTTGCCCTCCCAGGCAAGACAATTAAAAATGTACACAAAAGTCAGCACATAATAGTCTAACTTACTTACATAGGGGGGAAAAATAATATTATCTGCAGACTATAGGTAGTAAAAATGTGATGACTGATTATAAGGCAGTGGTGTAGCCATTAACCTTTGAGAATCGTTATGTTTGTACTTGGTTTCTTTTTGCTTTGTTGTTCCTTTGGCTGCAGCGTATTACATTCCTTCTTGAAAAATGAAAATGCGTAGTGTACTTGCTCCAGCATAAAAGTGCCTGTTTTACTAATTGTATTTAATAAATCTGTTCTGGGAAATTTTAACTGTTTGTGCTAGTTTGTAAATTTTGATGGCTTACTATTCCTATTAGGATTTTACTGTTACGATGTTTACTTTGGGACATGTAGTTTCTGTTATGCACTTACTATACGTTCTGTTTTATTACAAGCTATAGTGTTTGGGTTAGTATCGGTATGAGATTAACAAGAATCATTGGAATAAATTTAAAATTGGGGAAGGACACAAATATCTGGCGAATTGTTGAACAGAGTTTGAAGTTTCAGGAATACTAATAATTACTCTGGTCATTTCCATCAGTAATTTTTGCTGCTCTTTAATAATTGCAGGGTCCTGTGGTATTTGGTAGAATTTGTATTGCTGTCCTATAACTGCAATTAATATTTATGAGTATATCAAGGGGAATAGTTTCTCAGAGTGTATTCTAAAGTTCTGTTGATCTATAGGGCAGTTTGATACGCAGGGGACTGCGTATTCGAAATTAAAGGATATGTGGGAGCCAACTGTAAGTTGCCTCTAAACAGTGACAGTCTTTTTTTGAGAAAAGGTTTTGGCCTACCGTGCACATTTATAGGCCAAAATTATCTAAGAAAACAACAAAAAATGCATAGGATAATATAAGCATGCCATATAAGCAATTAAATATTAATAGCAAAAGTAGGAAGTACATTAACTTAAAATGGTCATGATCTGGATTCATTGGATTCGTTCTGGATAATTTATATCCTGCATATTAATTCAGTTTTCAGATAGCCTATGACATGATTGCAAATCGTGCCTTTTCTCCAGAAGGTCCATTAACTAGCCTAATTAGTTTAAGAGAAAAATCTATTTGCTAGTCTTTTGTGGAGGCTGTTACATGTAATAAGACACTTTGGTATTCTTGCTGAACTATAGAGGAATCTTAATGATGACAAACAAGTTTATATACTGACTGCAGTTTAGAAATTCATACACTGTGAGGAAGTGTTGTGCCTTAAGATTTATTTAGACTATGTGAGATGATTATCTTAATTTTTGTTTGTTATCTTCAACAATAAATTAAAAGATTAAGTACTCATATATACTCATAATATTACCTGTATGGCATAAACAATGCAAAAGACAGTGCTGTTGTATTTGGTATCCAAATACTGCTTGAAATTCAGCCATGCAATAGCAGCAGTCACATATTCTCATGATAATAACATGTTAAGTTTTAATAAAAAATAAAAAAAAAAGAGGGAGAAAGACAGAGATTGGCTTCTGGAAGGACAATTTTTAAAACAAAAGGCCTCCCTCTTGCTTTTTTAAATGTATTTGATAAGAAAGTCGTCTCTTGATTCACAGCACTCTGCACAGAGTACCAAGGGGAGGATCTGATCTTAAATATATTCATGATCGTTTCTTGAAATAATTAGTCATCTCCTGTAAGGATCTGAGGATGGAGCATTGCAAAGAAAGATGTACAAGACTTGGTGGTGAAGGGAAAAGGTGCATCTCTATTAGCAATGAAAATATGATTGTTAAACCATTGTTTTATTTCTGTTGTTGGAGGTGTAGTGTGGATTTTAATGTGTTGATGTGTTGCCCCAAAGTACATACACTCCTGGTCATCTTCTGTTGTTGGCACTCAAGCTCTGAAAAAAATGTTGGGTTGTAGTGGGCTGTTGCTTGAGCAATGTGCCAGCTTTGCACCTAGTTATTTCAAGCCAGTTGGTGGCATTTTACTCAGTTAATGCCAGTGATGACTATTAGTCTGCTACTTCTCTTTACTTTTCCCCTTTGAGCTATTAATGCAGACGAAGGAGCAAATAATTTAAACATCTTATTTCCCTTCGTGAATACTAGGGCTCTCAGGGCCTCAAGAAGCAATGTCATCTCCTAACCTCCATTGCGATATAGAAGCCAAATTCAGCTTCTCTGAACAAAGGGAGTGCGTCACTGGCCCTGAGAACAGGGAAGAGGAGGGCTATTTTTTATACTGGAGAAGCCTCCTGCATGTTGTGAAGCTTTGTGGTTTGCGTAGCAAGGATTATCGGATGCAATTTCCTTCTTAGTTTATGCAATTCATCCCCCCGTTCTCTTCAGAACTTATTCCTTTGTTTTCACGAGAGAGGTTGGCAAAGATTTAACACCGTATGCTGGAGACTACGTTTGCTGCGTCATCAATTTATTTCAGAGGAATTTTAGACTGAATTGACTGCTTGAATTAAGAGAGGTAGCAATCCTACCAGGATGGTATATCTACCCTCTCTTCCCTACATTTTTGTTTCCCTGGAGAAACACAAGGTATTATGGAAATCTGTTAAAATAGCTGAATGAATGAGGAACACCTAGCCTATGAAAACTTCAGCAACTGAGAAAAAGGCTTTAGAACAGTTACTCATTTCACTAAGCCTCTCTGAAAAACAGTGTCAGCTCTATCATAGTATACTGAATGAAAGCAAAGCAAATACAGTGAAGACAACATGGTCCTCTTGCTCAGTGAAGATAAGGGTTCTGCAGTTTGGTTGTAAGTCATCATTTCAAGGACAAGAGTTTATCATGTTAAACATCCTAATAATCTACTGGAAAAAGGCAGCAAAAAACCTAAAGAGAGTCCAGGTTTTAGTCTGGTGATACAAAAAGAATTATAGTTATCTGAAATTTGAATGCAAAGATACCTTTTTAATTCAAGGTTTCTAAATGTGCTGCCAGCTTTAATCCCCACCAAAACTCCTTTGGTTTGCTTCTCCAGGATCATCCTTTTCTACGTTTCCTTAATGACACAGAATATTCAAGCCTGACTGTGGGCTTGCTAAGAGCAAGGACTCGTTGAAGCCCATTTAGCAAAGAATCATCAAAGCTTAAAACTGTGGTGTTTGAATTTCGGCAGTATGTGAAAGTCTCTAGGCTTTTCCCCTCAAAACCAAGGTACATTATAAATGAGTTAAGTCAGCAATAGTTACAGTTATTTGCTTTAGGTACTGCATTTGCTGTGTTATACACTTGGGAATGATTAAGTGTATCAGCTTCATTTTAAAATATAAAACGAATTAAGTCTCTCTGGCTCTTGAATATTCTTCTTGATCTATAATCACCACCACAAAAAGTGTTAGAAATCTACTCCTTATTCTAGTCTCCTTCCAAATGCTTTGAATTTGAATAACAGATGCAGGATAAACTCTTAGTCAAATGACCAGAGAGACCTATTTTCTCACTCAGTGACATAGTTCAATGATATTTTTTTAGCTGAAATGGAAGTTAATCTGATTCCAGGAGCATCTAAAGTATATGAAATTCATTTCAGTACTGTTATTTTCTGAGACTCTGTTATTGATAAGAAGTTCCTTTAATGCTTATGTTCTGTTTATAGAAGAGGAAGCTTTAGCATTACTGAAATATTGTTAATTTGAAATTACCTAGTATTTCTTGTAGCTTTTTAGCAGAAACATGCACAACTACAGCAATAACAACTTCATTCTTGTGTAGACCCCAACTGATTTAAGATCGTAATCTTTGTGATATGATCTTATGACAAAAATATTTCCTGCAAAGAGCTGTTTCTATGCCAAACAGTCATAGAATCACAGAAAAGTTTGGGTTGGAAGGGACCTTTATAATTTGTCTATTCCAACCCTTCTGCCATGGGCAGGGACACCTCCCACTAGAACAGGTTGCTCAAAGCCCCATCCAAACTGGCCTTGAACACTTCCAGGGATGCAGTATCCACAACTCCTTCATTTTAACAGCAACCTGTTCCAGTGTCTCACCACCCTCATTGTAGAAAAAATTCCTCTGTATGTCTGTCGTGGTTTCACCTGAAATCACTGCAACCGGACCAACAGATGGCCCTTCCCCGCCCCCCCCGCCCCCAAACGAGAGAAGAGGAGAGGAAGAGATAAGGAGATACAGAGGTTTAGAATGAACGAAACTACTTTAATGAAAAATTAAAATTAAAAAAAAAAAAAA
>BJBW01011764.1:0-22366 GCA_004320125.1 Scolopax mira
CCCTGTGCAGCCCAGGATTCCATTGGCCTTCCTGGCCACGAGAGCACACTGCTTGCTCATTGTCATTTTCCTGTTCTTGAAAAGGGGTTTCCACACCTTCATTGAAAGTGCCAAATGCCCCCCTTTCCCATTTTACACAGGTGAAGAACCGCACTCAATACAACACATAGAGCAAACTATAGCTAGCAATGCGTTAGTATTCCCTTTGCAGGGAATTTTCTTGCTGGGATCCTAATTCCCTCGGGCATCACTTTAGCCTTTTGCTGCTACATTCAGGGGTCAAAGAGATTACGTGGTTGTCTGAGGTTGTGCACGTGGTTGAGGTGGTTTGCTGACCAGGGTTTGCTGGCCATATAGAAAACAAACTGACAGCAAGGAAGGATTCCCCCTATTCCTGACCCTGGAGAACTATCTTTGTGCTATGGCATTCAAGAAATACCCAGACCATTCAATAGTCATAAATGTTTTTCCCGACTTTCAGCCGAGAGAAATTCCTTCCAACTGATGTTGCTTTTTTATACAAACCGCAGGGTACATGATCTTGAATCAAACCCAGCCCTTTTGCTTTAAGGTAATTTGTGGCTGTTTCTTGGGTCTGAGCAAAGAATGGGGCTTGAACTTCTCCATTCCCCGCAAGCAAGTGGCTGGTGAGTAACACGTGTGAGTAAGCCTCCTCAGATGTCTGTGCAAATGAACCTTTCCCCCACCCAGTCTGAAACACGTACAAAGTGCTCCAAAGAAAGTAGAGGTTTTCTGTGAAAACGAGCGGGCATTAGGAGTCGAGAAAGCCTTGGCAGCAGAGCTCACCTCTGACTGCAGGGAAGCTCTGACCGGAATCCAGACTCCTTGCCTCACCCATGTTTCATTTCCAAATTTAAATGTGGGATAATGTTTACAGTAAATACAGGTCACCTCCATGTCTGGGGTGGAATTTTGTAGCCGTGCATTTCTGTGCTTGCAGAAGAGTTGCATTTTATAGCAAGCCTTTTATTTATAAGAGGCTGGAAAGGGCTTGTGTTTTAAGAAATGAGTAATCAATGGGTAGCACCCAGCATCTTCCTGTCTATAACGTGCTCAAATGGTCTCTATTGACCATTTATGAACTCTATGCATAACCTAGAAATCCGACTGTGCCTTGAGGTGTGCTTGATTTTGCAGAGACTGCTGGAAATTCAAATGTAAGATGCTGTGTATTAAAGGAAGTATCTCATGCCTGAGGTCCCGGGTGCTTTAGGATCACACTATTGGACCAGAGTGAGAAAAGGGCTCCTGTGCTTTTTCAGCCTCTATCACAAAGAGCAGGACGGACAGAAATTTTGTCCTGGAAATTTGCTTGCATGGTCATCCCTGCAGTCTGGGACTTTTTGCCTGTGTTTGTAGTCATTTCCGGGCAGAGCTGTTGTGAATAACAACTAAACTGAGACTGAAATCACGTTGCAAGCTACTGAAGAAAGCTTTTTTCCCTCTGTGCCCGAGGCTTGTATGCTGAGTTCAGATACAGGCGAACCCTTCCCAGACTCCTCCACAAGGAGCTTGGAGGAACAGAGCTGTAGCAGAGGGAAGACTTTCCAGATGAAAACATGATAATAAAAATGATGCTGTGGTGGGAAGCAGCTCCAACTGACGCAGTGGCTGCTGTGGATGGGACCGTGTAGCTCCCTCTGTGGCATTTTCCCTTTCAAGTGGAAGCTACCTCCTTGCCCGGAGTTGCAGGAGTCCTGTCTTCACTTACTCCACCCTGCACCTGAACTTCAGAGCAGTGGCCAGCACAGCTGGGCCATGGGCTTTGCAGGCTGATGAGAGGGGACATCAGCCCATCCCTTGCATCCCTCGCATGGGAAGGATTGGGTAACTCTCCTATCATCTGCTTTTTTGCTGCTCTGTGATGGGGCGTGGGAGGGAAAGCTGATGACAGGTCAGGCCTTTTACCTCGCTCTAGCTCACGCTTTTCCTGCAGGCCATGTGTAATTTGAGTTTCAGCATTTGTGGGCCCTTGGGACCCGGGAGGCGTGGATTCCCTTTTCAGCCCACGGCGTGACTGCAAGAAGTCATTTTGCAGACGCCTGCCTTAATGTCCCCCATGCAGTGAATTTTTCATGATTAGCTAGCTTATGCCTAGCTCTCACTGCTATCATCTCAGGGATGCTGAGCATGAGGTCTATCCAGGGACTACGTTACCTGTAAAAGAGCTCAAAGAAAGGTCCCGGTTACAAAATTAGATTCCTGGGTTAGTGGCTTCTGACCTCTCCCATTTCTGGGACTGCAGGCCATTCCTGTTTGCAATTTTCAGCAAGGCTGGAGCTTTTCTGCAAGAAAAGAGGAACTGGGTGTATTTTTGCCTTTCTGTGGAAGTTGTTGTAAGTCCCAGAAAGGCTTTTCCAACATTAATAACATTTTGTGGCTTCTATCCTGAGGCATATTTAAAACAGCTTGGTTTTCATAAGGTGGATAATAAGGTGAAAATTGTCTTCTATTATGATTTCTCAGGTCTAGTCCTCCTCCCAGTTAGTACCAGAACTGTCCCCCCCTGCTCCTGAGCATTAAATTCAACTGTTTAGACTTGTTAAAAACTCTAGGTTTAGCTTCCTGCTTAAAGCTGTAATTCTAGACCCTCGGTGGGTATAAATAGACACAAAATCACAATGTAGTTAGGCCGAGTGACATTAGCTGGGAATAAGGCCCAAACATTTATTCCTTCACCTCTGCTCTCTGTCTTTAGAACACAGACACACACACATACCTGCACGCACACTTTTACACACCGAGACACTGGAAAGGCTTTTGGAATTCTATCTCCTGCAAATCCCATAGCTTTCCTTCTATTGTGTAAATTGATCTGCGGGTTTATTGGTTAAATCTTTATATGAAATAAAATGGCCATAACGGGAACTGTGTGCAGACCTTTGATGGCATTTTTACATGGCAATTTGCAAGAATACAAAAGTCTGCAAATTAATGTGGCGACCCACCAGAAACACTGAAAGTTTATCATTCCTTCTCCATGACTTTATGTAGTCAGTGTTTGGAGGAGGCAACTTTTTCTGGTGTTTTTTTTTTTTTTTTTTCTGTTTATTTAAAAATAAAGGAGAAGAATTAGAACCCAGCAAATGCTTTTGGAGTTAAAGGGGAACTCGTCTCCCATAAGTCTGTCTTGAATGACTCAGCTCTGCATTGGGGATCTGCAGTCAGTAAGAAGGATATGAATGTGTTTCTCAGCCATATCTCAAGGGATAGCTGCTTCCTACACAGCCCCACAGCTCCTCACGCATAGCTGGCATATCTCTGCTCTGGATGAGGGCCATGCACATCCCTCAGGGACAGGTTGGAAAAGCAGGAATCTGTAGGAGCCATGCATGTGTTCATTCAAACTTAAAGAGAGGGTGTCAAGAGAATGGAGCTGGTCTTTTTTCAGTGGTGCCCAGGGACAGGACAAGACGAAATGGGCACAAACTTGAGTATAAGAAGTTCCACCTAAACCTGAGGAGGAACTTCTTTCTTTTGAGGGTGGCAGAGCCCTGGAAGAAGCTGCCCAGGGAGGTGGTAGAGTTTCCTTCTCTGGAGACATTCCAAACCCACCTGGACACATTCCTGTGGTACCTGCTCTGGGTGGACCTGCTTTGGCAGGGGGGTTGGACTAGATGATCTCCAGGGGTCCCTTCCAATCCCATGTAATTTTGTGATTCTATGATTCTATGTGTTAGTACACATGGATGTACCTGCTTCAGCACGGGCAGATCTGGTGTTCTCACACAGCTGAGTGGAGGACCTACGGTCTGTGATCAGCCATCAGGGGATCAGCCAGGCATGGTGGTCCTGTGTTCATGGAGGACCATTCTGAAGGCTCATTGCGCAGCTTGGCTCCTGCAACCAGAGCTGCAGGAGGAAAAGGCACCAGGAAAAAAGGCTGCCTGTAGAGAGTGGATGTTGCTTATCACACATTATCATTGCCTTCTCCCCCGTGAGCTCTGTTTTTGGCAGCTCTTTGCAGCAGCCAGTCACAGCAGCTGGTGAGAAATGTTTGGTCAAGGCTTTTCTTTCCCCCTCCCCCCATGAAAAACGACTATTAGACAAACTAGTTCCCATGGAGAAATTTCTTTTTGTATGCACTTTCCTGGAGGAAGAGGAGGGCATGCCCAAAATGATGAATTGCTGGTGGAGGTTGCAAACATCTGATGATGCTTAAATGGAGGAAAAAAATACCAAACACATTAATTTTCACTGGACTTGATTGCTTGAGCGTGTTTTCTCACAGCAATAATGTATGATTAACCTTAAGTGGTTTCCATGACTTGATAAATCCTTTTCTAATGGCCTGCTCTGCACTGGCTGCTCAGGGCATGAATTCCCAGTGCTGTCATCCCTGCCCCTTCCCAAGCCTTAAATCCCTCTTGGAGAAGAGCATCCAAGGGGATCGTCTGCATTAGGCTGGATTTATAGGAAGCAGGCGAGAAAGGAGCGGGGAATATTTTCACATTCTTTTGAAACATAGGTTGGAAAATTTCCCTAGGAAAGAAAAGTGCTTATGCAGCTTTCGGTTACTGTACATGTGCTTTGAATTGTGTGAAACCCTATCTGCTTTTTCTCAGCAGAGTCCTGATCCCCACACGAGAGAGGCAGACAGATGGGCAAACCGGGACTTGCTGCAGACCCCCTTTGAGACCCCGTGGGCAAGCACCGAGAAACGGAGCCACTGCCTGCATTTGTTGGTCCCAGAGGGTGAGAGGAAGAGGAGGAGGTATTCCTCTCTGGGCTCAGGCCCAAAGAACTTGTGAAAACAAAATGTTTGGGGCGCAAAGTCTTGGTTGGAAAAGATTGTCGTGACTCAGAAATGCCCTCAGGACTTTATCAAGAGAGGAGACTTAGGCGTTAGCGGGTCTGTTCCCTTGTTCCATGTCTTGATGCTGCTGGTGCAGCTGGATACTCCCTACCAGTGGCAGAATAGTCTTGGGGTGGCAAAGCCAGGACAAAGCCCCTAGCAGCATATTTGTACAGGAGGGCAGCAAAAGACTGAATCAAACAAGTCTCTGGTTCTGCTCTGTCCTGTGTGTTGGAGGTCTCACCTCCTGTCCAGAACTTTCTGGGGCTAAATGCTCAGACAGCTTTGTTTGCCTTTCCTGGAAATTAGAAGATTCCTTCCTCTTCTGTGCACGTGTGGGTCTTGAAGAGTTTGGGGAAAGAAATGATTGTAGGCACGTGTGTGTGTGTGTGTGTGTGGGCAGCCACACTACTGCTGTAGATGCAAGCAAAAATGACACCTTTTTGTTGCTCCTGGCAGGATCCAAGGGTGAAGGATCCTCTCACCTCCACCTGTGAGAGGACAGACAAGTCTCCTCATGCTGTAATGGAAATGAAATGCTGGAGAGAGCAAGGGGCAGCTTCCAGGAGATGACTGGGCTGGCACTATTGTTTCTCCACTGCTCCTGCCCACTGAAATATAAGCCCACAGGGGCTTGGCATATATATGAAGAGGAGGAGACACCTCCCTGAGAGGAGGTAAGGCAGGGGAAGTGTTGGGAATGTGAATAGCATGAAACCAAATCTGTTAATAATTACAGCCCAGCAGTGCTGCTAGCAGCGGCTGATTCTCAGGCTGGACCCTCACCCTAAACAGATACCTCAGGCACCCCACGTCTCATATTGTCTGAAACCTAGGCAGGGTCTGGTAGAAGAGGCAGCTTCCAGTTTCCTGAATCAGCATTTCAAAAGTTAGACATGCTGAGTTACCCATTTTCCTTCCCTGAAGGCGTGTGTGTACATACACAGATAGATATAAAACACACATATAGTTATGTGTACTACACACACTCCTGCTTCTGTGAAAAGTCAGCCAAAAAGTAATTCAAAGATTGCTTGTCCTGGTTGAAATGCTGCTGGGCTTCAGAAATTACACCCCCCTTCCAGGAATGGGTACGAGCTGACACAAAGCAGCAATAACCAAAAGTTTTCCAGCTGTTGTGTCTGACCTTTTGAAAACAGGAATTCCTTGGTGCTGAGCCTGAAACCTTGCTCTTTCCAGTTGTCATCGCCTGATGACGCTAGCATTGAAAGGGTGTATCAGAAAGGGTTTATTGTCAACAAAGTGCTTGTAGCAATGACATATTTTTTCGAAAGACCTGAGTATAGACAGATATTAGGAGGATGGGGGTAACCATTGCTGGGTCTGCTTTGATTCCCAAGGCTGTGCATGGAGAGAAACACATTACCTCCAGAGTCCAATGGCCCTACAATGCTAGCAGAGACAGCTCACCACTCTTCATGGTCTAATCAAGTAGGCTGCAGTCAGAGCTAGAGAGACATGAAGCAGAACAGAATCCTCTCCGGAGAGCACCGTGGGATAACAAGGTATGATGGTGTGCTTGGCCTGTTTTACCTGAGTGTTCTCCAGGGACCTCAATTCTCAAGGGCTGGTGAAACCAACACAGCCAACGAATGTAGGAACTGTTTGTGATTCCCTTAGCTGCTGTGAGAGTATGTGTAGGTTATTCTTAGAAATCCAGGGAGTGGGATGGGAAGCAGGTTTCACCAAGACCCGAATCAAGAGTGAAAGCTGTTCTCTTTTAACTTCTGGTGCACAGGACCCGAGGCAGGTGGCATCCCCATTAAAGTGTTCCTGGCTGGGGCCACAGGAGCTGTCTGGCAGCATGAAGGAGCTTTAAAATGCTCCACTGAGCCCCAGTCCATAGGTCTTTGGTATATGACTTGATGAACTGAAGCGTCAAGTAAGAGACTCAAAAGCCCAAAATATTGCAGGGGTTGATTATGGGGTATATCTCACCTTAAGAACATAGAAGCCCACAGCTTTAAAATCAGCACATTTCCTCCAGCTTATAACACTACTGCAGCTATTCCCAGGGCAATCAAAACCTCTAATTTTTTGACCTGGAAATTTTCTCTTCATAGCTTGTACATCATCTCTAGCTCGAAAGGCTGTTGGTAATGTCTCTTCAGTTGTGTGATGGGTGCTGCACAGATTTAGGCTAAATTTCGTGCTTCCTCTAACAAAAGCAAATCTGTGGGAGCCCAGAGTTTTCCTCCTTTCAGCATCCCCCCAGACCGTCCACATCTTCCCTCCATCTGACGACAGAAACATGCAGCTATTTCGGTATAGATTCCCATTGTTCAAGAGTGCTTTGATCGTTGAGAGCAAACTTTGTGCTTGGAGTGCTTAATTGGGTACCAGTGCAAACTCTGATTTATAGCATTATATATAGCCATGTTCTACATTTTATTAATGCTGCGTGCATAATCATGCCTCTAAACATCCGTTCTGTCAGACCTCTGCACACGAGGGTGGATATTGGAATCTAGACATCGTGATAAAATTTTGACTAATCAGAATTTCAAACAGTTAGAAATCACACTGATGTTTCGTCTACATCCTGTTACTTTTAAAGGTTTCTTTCAATATATAGATGCACAAACCAAAATCTGGTGCAAAATTCTTAGACTTGGTGAGCATTTTAAAATGAGGTAAGTCTAAAAAATGGCCTAGATAGAAATGGGAAAAAGACAACTCATGATTTGTCTCATGGCTTTAACAATGATTAGTTTGATTTTTTGGTAACACATGCTGCAAATACAAAAGCCATAAAGGGAGACTTGAAAAGTGCCTAGTGCTTATTTTGGCTCTAAGAAACCTGTTTTTTTGAGGTGAAGAGCATCTGCAGCTCCCATTGATTTCAGAAGGAGGGCACTACCTCCAGGATTTCAACAACGTATGGTGGAAACAGTTGAACATGAATCATTCATCATGTAAGTTGGCACTAAGAAAATGACCTCATATTTATTTATGTCCCTAGCCAGATTTGTACTCTTTTCCTCTGTGAAAGGTAATACATTGCCTCAGCTAGAGTCTTCAGCATCAAGCTTTTAAGCAACATGATGCCTGCAACCCCTGTGGCATGGTGGTCTAAAGAGGTCATGACTTCTGCAGCTGAGTGGACAGAAAGGGCTGCTGTGATGGCTCCTACACTCCATCTTTTCAGGACAACCTTTTCCTCACAGCTGGTGGAGGTACAGGATCACTAGTCTATGCCTTCTTACATGTCTCAGGAGTAATATTCAGTATTCTGTATTCTTTGGTATTTCTGTGACTGTGTCTCTCTGGGCCATGTTTCTCAAATTATCAAACTTTACAACTATAGCACTGGCCAGCCTGCGTTTCCCTTCGGCTTTGTTCTTGCAGTAGGGAAGCTGAAGACCTGGGGTCATCCTTACATCAGTGAAGTTAGTCTGGAAGTGGAATATAAAGAGCTAATCCAATTAACAGTAAAAAAATTATAATCAATTGGTGAAAGCTATTAGCAGGTCCATTGAATGAATAGGTTGCCTTTAACCGAGGCTTAAAACCATCTCCATCCCTTACCATCACTTTGTTTCTGACCATTAGTAATTCCTACCTATAGCATATGTGCAGTATCCAATATTTATTTTTTGTTTAGCCATCCAGGGATTCATCTCAGAGGTGAGAAGAAAGTTGCATATCCAATCCAAAGAGATTTTTCAGATTTTTAAGTTGATCAGTATTTCAGTAACTGGTAGGGCTATGTAAGTGGAGACACAGTTGTTAATATTGTAGTGATAGTTATATTCCATGATGTTTTATTTAAATTTACTTTTTTTCTTCTCCAGTCTAAGTAACATTGCTATGTTATTTTTATGATGTAGCCCTGTGGTTTCTAAAGTAAGCCCTATGGAATCTTGCAGGCTGATTGTCCCACAGCTGGTCCATGGGTTGCACCAAGCTGGACATACAAAGAGGCTCCCTGCTATCTGACATGAAGCTTTGTGTCCCACTGCCACAGGGGTGGGCATGTCAGATGCACACCCTGGCATGTTGCTGCTCAGTAATTACACACACACAAAAATTTAAACAGATTTTGGAACCACTTACCCACTGCATTCTTGCTCTCAAAGGGATATGGCTTTGTTGGTATTTTACATAGAATTAACCCTAAGGCATGGCCCTGGAGAAAGAAGTATTTAATTGGTTCAGAAAGAGCTAAAATCTGCTCCCAGAGCAATCAAAGGAGGCTTTGCCATTGTTTTATGAAGTTGGAAGAGATTCAGAGTATCCCGTGATGTCTGCTTTGGGTTATGGGAGTTATTTATGATTATGGTTTTTGTTGCTGTTCTTTGAGTTGCAGCTTGCTCCAGGTGCCTAAAATTAGCAAAGTCATGTTTTTGCTGTATGAAATAACGACGAGCTGGGGAAACAGAAGTGGATGGGATGGTTACTCCCGGTGTGACTTCAGCCCAAGGGGTGGAAGGGCTGTGAGGTATCTTTTGTTTCCCCCACTGTGAAGCTAATCTGAAATTCTGAAAAGATCTTCCCTCTATACAATAACATGTGCTTATACACAAAGATTTATTCATGGTGGTAGCCACGATGATTATGTTGGTGTCAACCCAACTGAGAACCCCAAGACAGACATTCTTCCCTCTAGAGCTGCCAGTGTGGCGTTTCTGGGGGAGGATATGGTAAGAACAGTCATTCCTTACATGCAAGGAGTTATCACAGAGTGCTTTTAGAAGCAGAGTCTGTCTATGCATAAAGCTATGGCACCCCTTCTGTACAATCACTTTTGTCCACCTTTTAGAGAAATGTTCATACATGTGTTCCACCAGAAGTATTTCAGATAGCGCTTTCCAGCAGTGTGGGAGTCCCAAGGAAGTTTTCATAAACCACCTGGGCTGGAACAGGCTGAGTTGGGAAGCTGGCACTATGAAATATGTAAGGCTATTCACACTCCCTATTCCTGTTAGGCTTGTTTTTATGTAAAGTGAATATTTATGTGCAACAAAAGCTGTTAAAAAAAAAAAAAAAGTTTAAGGAGTCCAGGGGATAATCTGTTTTCATTAAACAACTCATGAAACAAAGGACAGCAATGAAAACCAGGAATTCTCCCTAAATCACTGGTCTATTAAAACCTGCTTTTTTCTGGTGCCCTAAGACAAGGCCATGCCCTGTGACAGAGGAGAGGCCATGTCAGTGGCACGTGCACCCCCAACCAGGCAGAAAAGAAACCACAGTTCTTTCTGAAGCCTGGCATGGGGCTGGTTCTCTTTTCTAGCCCATACAGTGCTAGAGCTGACTTCAGGGTGGAAGTACTGGGCCATGGGTATTTTGGCATCAAAGCTTTTGTCCATCCCTGTCATAACAGGTGAGCATCTCACCATCTTTAACATGATCACCTTCCTCAAACCCTATATTTCAATGTGGGAACAGAAGTAGATGGTATTTTATCTCAGGACATGTGGGGGGCTTGCTGTATGGACTGAACTTGGGTCTCCCAAGCTCACTTGGATCACCAGATGACTCCTGCCCTCTTCCTCTGCAGCTGCTGATCTGGGAAAAGCTGTGCCTATAATCTGGTGCTAAATCTCTTCAGATCAAATAGCTTTGCTCTTAACAAAATAATCCTATAGAAGGACTTGGCTCTCAGCAAAGAGCAGGAGGAAAATCTGGGCAGTGTATTACAGTCAGGGCACGGCACCAGGAAATTAAGCTTTATGATGTGTGCTCTGGCAACGGAGCACACATGGAAGTGATGCCATGGCATTCCCACCACCATTCTGTCTCTTAATTCTTAATCCTTTGCCCATCACAGTTCAGTTGGGGAGTTTTCTTAGGGGGAAACAAGGCTAACTTCTAGGCTTACTGTTGAGAAAAAAAGTATCTGGCTGTGAAGTTTTCCTCCTTTCTCTTTTAAAGCTGGCAGATGAGCTGACAGCTCTGCCCTGCCTGTCTCTGTTCTCTTCTTGGAGTGAGCGTGTGAGATGGGACATGAACCAGATGTATCAAGGTTAGGTTTGTCACTAAAATAGCTCAAACCCCTGGCACCTACTTTTCCTCATCCACTTGGGTGCGTGGTCATCAGGCCAGGACCATCAACGTGCCTCCGCTTTGGAGCTCAGGGGAGAATAGAAATGTTTTTGAGCATCACCACTGCTGCCCAGACCCGCAGAGTAATGAACAAAAGAGTTCCTTTGAGACCAGCTTGTCTGCTACATAGCAGCATGTTAATAAGACCAGGGGTTAGCAATCTGGCATTAAAAAACATTTTCATATTTTTTTCCCCCAGCTCTGGGAACCTGCTAGTGGTAATGAAAGTCTGAAACTGTGGCTTCAGTTCCTTTTGAATTGAAAGATTAGATACCAGACTGTAAATCAAGAGATTTGGTGGCTGGTCTATAGCTACACTGGCCAGATCTGGAAAAAAAAACAGAGCTGGAGTCGGGACCCAAAGCAAAATCCCAAGCTGCTGTCAAGCGGCTGGCATACTTCTTTGCCTCAGGGAAACTCTGTTATGTTGGTGAATTCCCAGATTTTATTTTAGGGTATCATAATACTGATAATGGGAGGACCTGTCTCTAAGGGTATTTGTGATTTTCAGAAGAATACCTTCTCTGTTAACAGTAGTGCTTACTGAACCTCCAGTTAGCTTACATCCATTTTTGCAAAGTATTTTTCTGAGCGTGGCCAGAAGGAGGTGCAGAAATGGCAGGTTGGTAGTTTACAGTAAAAAATTTTTCCCAAGAGGCTGTTCAGGAGAAAATGAGGAGATGCTTTCAGTATGTGAAGGTCTCAGCCACAGCCAACTAGAGACATCCATATTTCACACACAGCACAGATGTCCAATAAAGCAAAATACAACTCTCCTTAACTTTAGAGCTACAAATGACACGTTTCTAATTGAAGCTCCAGGAACAAGGGCTTTGTGGTTCAGTCCTACTCATTTAACACTTCTCTGCCTCTGTGTGAGCTTGAAATTTCAATTCATTCAACACATTAATGCTAAACATTGTTGAAGCCGCCAAGTCTCTCTCCAATGGATTTCCTATCAAAACTATTTATTTTACAGGATGTCTCCGTTCCCAAATACGTAGTTGTTTAAAATTGCTGGAAGTCATTTAGCTAGGCTTCTTTAGAACTGGACTTTTGCTCACTCACAAGGTTCATGAACCTTCACAACTCTCTAGGTGAACTTTGCCTGACTTTCCCATGAATAACCAAATCCCAGTCCAGGTCAGTCTCATTTGGTTTCATGTTTCACTACAGACATTTTTTTTCCAGCTCAAGTTTTAAAGACCTGAGCGTGGGACAGATACAGGGCTCCCAGAAACATAGATGATAGCCATGATAATAATTGTGCATCTTTTTTGTCGTATGCGATGATAAAATATATTTCCCTGCAGCAAAATCCTGGTGTAACTGTGATATGAATTAATAGCGAAGCAGAAATAGAAGAGGAGAGTTTATTGTTCATATGTTAAAATAATTCCACCAAAGTTTGATTTACTCCAAACCTCTGTTTGGTCTAAGGCATTACAAGTTTGCAAAAGTAGCCAAAATATTGAGGGAACCAGCTCAGTTTGCTCTGAATTGACCACAAAAGGGCAAAGGCATTGGCTAGAAATGTATCTTATAATGCATAGTATATGAAGTCTGCCAAAAAGTCTGAATTAGACAATTCTCTCATGCTATTTCCTTATAAGAGCCCAAAGAGGCGGTGCTTTTGTCAAGAAGCATGAGTCAATCCTCAGAGGAGGATGCTCAAATGGAAAACAGATCGAAGGAGGACTCTGCAGGCTGTGCTGCTGCAGGTCCTGTCCCTTGAAGTGAAAAGCAGAGGAAGGGAGGAAAAATGGGATTGGTAACAAACGATGTGATGGCAGAGTGTCAATCACGGTGGAATTTCATCCTGGCCCCGTGTTACAGTGGCTCTGGGAGTGCTGCTCCAGCCCGGGCTGCCTCAGCGCTTTGTTTAGCTTATACACACCAATTTATTATCTGCCATTTGGGCCGAGGCTGATTTTTCTAGGAGTTAACCTGGCAACAGTTCTCTTGGTATATTTTCAGCTAGTATGGAGCTCAAGAGTTGTTTAACCTCTCACCCCTGCAGCCTCAGTCCCAGTTTATCCTACCACGGCACAATTCTCTCGGAGTGGCTGGGCTTCTACGCCTGAAATCCAGGCTCTACAGTGAAGACATGGGGGTTTTTTTTTTTGTGCAGAGCTCCCCCATCCTTGGAAAACACCTGCACTCTCTGCCCATCCTGTCCTTAGGCTAAAAGTCCTTTGGTGGCTGATGGAACTGGTGGATATTTTGAGGCAGTTTCCAACTAGTTTGAATATGAGCGTCGTGTTTGCCAAGGGGAGTGATTTACAACAGCAAGCAGTGGAATTGTCCTATATAATTAGTTACTGCCTGTCAGAAAAGCTGGAATAAATGCATCTTCTTCATCCAATTCTGTTGTGAAGTCAAATGCAGTAGCTTCAAATCCCCCATCTTTGGGATGTGAATGCAGTCAGCTCGCTTGGTGGGTGATGGCTCATTAACCCATGATAACTTGATCAGACCAAGCTGAAAGAATGAACAGCAATAAATTGCTGGGATGAGATGCTGTTCTCCCAGAAGCTCTGCTGTTGCTCAGAGAGGTGAAGCTTCTTGCTTAAATCAGTGTCTGTGCCTGAAGTCTGGAGCGTGGTAAATATGTCACCAGTTCTTAAAACATCTCCCGGGACCCATATACCAGGAAGCCTGACTTCTATGTCAGACATGCTGGCAGAAATTTTAGAATTAGTAGGCACTTGGATAAAACTGATAGATTGGGGAGGAGCTAGTGTGGCATTTGTAGGGAGAAATCACACTTCACAAATCTGTACCAACTGTTTGAAGTGTCAAACAACCCTTAGCTAAGGCTGAGCTGGCTGACAGAGTAAGAGGGCTTTTAACGAGACCCCTCACCACCAGGGAAAGACTTTTCATCAGTTACAAACTTGTAATAAGAGCAAAAGAAGGATGGGGGGAAATCTTCAGACTTCACAGTGAGGTATTTCATACACACTCAGGAGCATGGCAGGGAAACTGATCATGTTTGCTAACGACACGTAACTATTTAGAACTAAATCTGACCGCAAAGAGATGCTGAAGGATCTCCAGATACTGAGGGGATATTCTGTAAAATGGCAGATGAGATTTGAGTTTGCCAAATGCAAGGTAAAGCACACAGGGACCCCAGCCACAAGTGCACCCAGTTACCACTGCTCTAGAAAATTTTCTGGAAAGATGGGCCTGTACAAACATTAGCTTAGTGTTCACTGGAGACCAAAAGGTAGGACTTAGCACAGACAAACAGCAGGTGACACAGAAAACACTCCTTGTGACAATAGAAATCCCTGGCGTAGGGATTCTGTGTGCTGTCCTATTCCTCTTGTCTCATGAAGGATGAGACATGGAGGAGGAAAACAAGTACAGGAATGAGTGCCTTGAAGGGATGTGATAGAGAGCTTTCAGTCACACATGGTGGGGAGAATACAACATAGAAACTCAGTGCAGGTCAAGTCCAGGAAGGAGAATTCCATCCATGCCACTGCCAGTGCCTGGTGGCTGCAAGAAGGAGGACATGCTGAAGAAAGGGTCCCTGCAGGCTCCCCTCTTCTTGCCCTCACTCCTTAGCTATGACCATCATACTAGTTTTGATGCACCTTTGATTTGATCTCAAAAAGAGCTGTTCCTATGATACTTTCTACCCTGTGCCATATCTTTAGCTAGCATTAGGGTCTACTCAAATGCTCTTTTCTAGATGAAGACCTTAGGATGCTGGTCTACTCCAGCAGATTGCCATGTCCATCTCCTTTTCCAGCACGATTGCCCTTGGTCCTTCTCGGTCAAAGCCATAGGTGTTAATGAAGCCTCCTGGTTTAAAGTGCTTAAGCTAAAGGACCATGCTTGCACTGAAATGCTTTTTGGAGTCAGCAAGCAGCCTCTGCTGAAAGGAAGGTGATTTTTATGCACAGCTCCAGGATGGAAGAGACTTCCCAGGACCAGGAGTATGAACCTGCATTTGTTTACAAATCAATAAATCAATACACCTCTTGGCTGGAAGCTCCCATTCTGGTAAAGAAGTTTGGGGTTATTTAAATCTCTACCCACTCAGTACTTTTAATTTACAAAACAAAAATCCATTCAAGCTAGATAAGGTAACCTACCCTTGTACTTAACTGCAACAATTTAAACTCTGGTGCAAGATCTTGGTGGGAAACTTTTCCGCAGAAATCCTAAAATCCGGTGGCAGGTGAACATGTGCCATCAACCGAGGATGATTGTTTTTAGAGCATTTGTGACCAATCTCACTGTGAAAGTCCAACAAGGCAAGCAGTAGATCCTGAAAGGAGATCTGGCCAGACAAAATAGTATTTGTTGATAGAGAGAGGTTGTAATGGGGATGGAAATTCTAATGAAACACAGAGCCAGAGGAGAGGGCTATCTTCCTGCTAGAATTTGAGCTATTTGAGTTCTGTGTCACTCACACCAATATTCAGAGCAGCTCAGCTGTGACCCTACATACCTCCAAAGGAGTTTAACTTTCCCAAAGAAAAACCATGGAAAATTTCACTGTAAATGACCGAAATCCTGAAATGCAAGGTTAAATGGCCACGAGTGAGTGGCCTAGTTTCCAGAAAGCAGGTGCTTCGGGGCTGCAACAGAAAGACACCCAAATTATGAGCTAAGCTGGAGCACTGAAGCTGCTCGCGGGAAGGTATCCAGTGATTGTTGGAGAATAGCTTGTCTTGGTCACTGACCAGGATGATTGCATGTTAAAGTTATTGCTCTTCCCAGATATCCACCACGTACTACGAGTCAGTGGCCAAAATCAATTAGAAGCAATCACATCACACCATGGAAGGCAAATACACTGTCAATCTCTCATTGAGCAACAGTACTGCTTATTAGCTTATAGAGGATGTAATAGGAATAGTAATGGGTGAATAGTTCATGACAGATTATTTATGCATCGGATTTTCTCCTGTTTGGTCTGTTTGCAAATTGACCTTGACTTGCCCTGATAAACTCATAATTCAAAACTACTCGGTAGCTAATTTCAGTGGCACAGCTCATTTGAGAAGGCTCCATTTCAGCCTTCTGATACCTGAAAGGTGGGCTATTTTTTTAATTACTTAGCTCTCTCCATTCCAAAGGGGGCCTGTATCATGATGGAGATGTTTTATGGAAGAAGTATGGTGAAATACAGAGAGACCCATCCAGGTGAACCCTCAAGTGCCTTCTTCTGAGCTCGGTGCTTTAGCCCCTGAACTTGGGACCTGCAGTTGTGCAAAAGCCTGAGGACATCCCTGTGTGTTTTCACACTGACCCCTATAAGTTTTGGTTCAATGCTGGATCTCCTCACTCTTCTGTCTGTG
Organism: Scolopax mira; assembly: GCA_004320125.1. Taxonomy (NCBI): domain Eukaryota; kingdom Metazoa; phylum Chordata; class Aves; order Charadriiformes; family Scolopacidae; genus Scolopax; species Scolopax mira. Next base: position 16,207 of record BJBW01011764.1, read on the forward strand.
GTATCACCGCTTGCTTTCATACGAACGAGGGGTGAGGTCACACGCTCAGGCCCCCAGGTCTGACAGCACCGAGGTCAAAACTAATTTCAGTCAGGGGAAATAGAGCAGAAAAGTATTTGGCCTCACTCAGAGACAAGGGAAAGAAGAGGATGAGCTGGGCAGGAGCCCACGTGTGATTGAACAGAAAGCGTCTGATGTTTCGCAGACGGTAGGAAGGAATGCTCGGCGAGAGGCAAGGCTCAACCCAGGCTGGATGAGCTGCTCTAGCTCTTGCTTCAGGCTTCAGAATAAAAGCTCAGCTCTTCTGAGAAAGGCATGTGCTCACACGGCCAGGATGGAAACAAGCCTCTTCTCCTAAAGCCTGCTTGGGTTATCAAGACTCGAGCATGATAACGCTCTTCCTTGGCTTGGGCAGCTGGGACCTGCAATGCTGAGAAGCGACAAGTTTTTCCTGACACTTAGGAAAAACCAGCTCAGAGGTGCTTCCAGCATGGGTAGCACTGGGAGCATTGGTGGTCTAGGGAAATTACTGACTAGGCACCACCACTTTGGTATTTTCTGGGGTGTCCCAGTTTGGGATCATTTTCATGAAAGCCTGGTTGCATTTGAAGAGCTCTAATTATCCCTTCCAGCAATGGAAAGGACCAGTAGACTGTCTGCAGCACATAGAAAGGTCAGGGTCACCGTGACCTAAGCCCTAAGTGGGACTGCTCAAAAAGTGTCTGTCTCCATGGACAACATGTTTGTGATTGCCCTGGTCCAGCCCTAAAGGCAAGTAGAGGCCCAGGACAGGCCCAGACAGTGTAATACCAAAAATGTCTGAGATGCTTTTCTGAGGTATCTTGGTAAAAGTGCTTTTGTACTTTGGGCCAAAGCTGTGAAGAGCAGGAATCTCGTTGAGAACACCTGCCCTGGCTGCTGAATGAGTAGTTGATTCAGCTGCGTTAGGTCTCTGGTCCATCCTCCAATGAGAGAGCTCTTCTTATAGGTTGAGATCTGCCCCCCCCCTTGCTTTTGGATTCTACCTGTTTTCAGGGGCCAGTAGCACAGCCATTAGCAACTACACAGGTTTCACCAGAATGCTCTAGAAGCTGCAATTTATACCAGGTATTTATCATTTTATGATGTTGGTTTTCCTTCTCTCACGCTGGGGCTCAGCAGTTGATGTGCAAGCATTTAACCTGTTTTCCTGCCATCCTTTGCCAGCCAGAGTCTTTAGGCTGGCAGCGAGTTGTTGGTAACCACGTGGCAAATGTCCTAATTGGGCACTTGGGTGGTGTAATGGGGAGGCTACACAATGGAAGACTGGGAATAATAATGTTACTGGGAGCAAAAAAAGTTATTTTCTTCTGTTCTAAGGGAGCCTGGAGGTATTTGGGGGACTAATGGGTATTGGAGCAGCCAAAGAGGACTTGAGTGGTGAGACTGAGGTGGGCAGATGTGTGTGACTTCTTCTGGGGTTTTGTCTGTTTGTGTCTGTTTTGGTTCCTACACTTAAACAAAGATGGAATGTGACTTGGTTTGGTGAAGCTTTCATGTGTCTCCCATGCAGTGGTGCAGCATTAGTCAAATATAGGCACCAAAGCAGTGTGTTAAGTGCCAACAAAGTCAAGTAAACACTAACAGAAGGGACTGACTGCTGTGGTAGATGTTGATGATAGCCAGCCACCAGGAGATGAGAATAATTTCTGAAAGGGAAAGTTTTTAGCAGGATTTAAGAGCAAATAAAAGGAGAACTCTCAAATCTACAAAGCTGTGAGCTCAGTGAGAGGGAAAAGCAAGTTCATATATATATTGTGGTGACAAATCAGATATAGGGAGATGGAATAGCTTGCTCATAGTGGCAAACACTTTGAGGGCATGTAGACTGCCCAAGCTTTCTTTAAAAAAAATAATAAATAAGCTGTTTTGGGTTTGTGTGGGTTTTTAAAAAAAAGAAAAAGCATCACAGCTGTTTTTGCAGGGAGTTTCTCTGTCAGGAAGTAATGAGATCTTGCTGCCTGATTGATAAAACACAAGGGCTGGGAGTAAAGAGGTTTCATCTGTTGTGGTCTTCAGGGCATCACTGTGCTCTGTAATATTCAAAAAAAAAATTAAAAATCACTCTCTCTGCTGACTCATGCTGGAAACTGTAGCCCTCTTGGCAATTCCCTTTCTTTCCACCCTCCACCCCTGGCATTTTTTTCTGACAGCAGTTTTTTGTTTTTGGGGTTTTTTTTGGTGGTGGTGGATTTTTACTTTTTTTTAACTCAAACTGCATCCGAAAGAGTATAGCTTGTTGAAGACAGTGTTTTGTCCCCTCTAATCCTATTGGGAACAGATGGAAGATTACAGAAAAACATGCCAGTGTGGCTGGAAAAATGCTACGGTATCTATATCTGCCCTTGTGCTGTTGTCTTGCACACATCTAGCCATATGCAAGGCAGACCCAAATGTTGTGGGGTTTTTTTTCCCCCAAGTTACTCCTGTAAAGCAACTAGAAAAGAGATAGGGTAAGAATTGTGAATACTTCAAAACTTTAATTTTAAAACTTTAATTTCAAAGCTTTCTAGAAAACAATACCATTTTAAACACTCAGTTGCTGTTTTTCCTAAACAATACTATTTTGGAGTGGGTTTTTTGTGCTATTGAAGTGATGTTTTCACTTGGGATGTGTTTGTAAGATGAAGGCTAATCTGTTTTAACAGTTGCCAAATCAAGACTTCTGATATTTCCCCCCCCTTTGACAGATTTTTCTTTTTCTGTGTTCTCAGTGTGAGCTAATGTGGAAAGCACTTTGAGCATCCTTGGAGTGTGGTTTGCTCAGGGCAGAAAAAAGTTTCAGAACCAAGTTGTGTTTCCAGAGTCCTCATATCCAATATCTCTCTTCAGTCTGGTCTTCTGTGACTGCTGTTTCCAAAATGGCAAATCCCAGTCTGACATGGTGGCCTCAAGCATCTCTGCTGAGAAGCAGCAAGGTGGTTAAGTGGTGGTGGATGACCCTAAACATGTAACATTATTAATTTTTGGAGGAGTTTGGGTGTTTGGTTTTTAAAAAAAAAAAAAAACAAACAAACAATGAATCCACAATAATACTGAATTTACCATTCTAATTTTACCATGATTGCTCTGTCCTTTTTGAGATTCTTCTCACTCATCACCATGTTGTTTAGCATCCAGTGCTTATGACAGTTTCAAGTTGATTCCCCCCTGCCCTGCTTTAAGCTCCCTGTTTTTGGTTTGGTGTCTCTGTGATTGTTGGTATAATAACAGCAATTATTATTTTCATAATCAGAATGACAGACCATCTGGGTAACTGGCTTTTATGATTGTAGTGATTAGTTCAGAGAGCTGAGTTGAAAGCATAACGTGTATTGGGATTTGGAGGAGGAAGAAAATATAATCCTATGTTTTTCCTGGGAACAGCAGGTCAAATGTGAATAAGTGTTGGCCACTTTCATACTGTTACTAAGTTTTTCTGTATCTATTGTGAGCCATACTTTTCATTTTCCCCTTCTGTTTGCTAGCTCACAGTGCTGTAACTACTTGAGTTTCTGAAGGTGGGTTGTTGTTTATGTTTTCTTTTAATAGAAGAAAAGCTTTGTCCTCAGTATTGCAGAGAAAGTCATGACTAATGCAAAAGCAAATTAGATATACTCAGTTGTGTGATTAGGCTGAAAAAAAATCAATGTCTTTAGAGCCCAATGTTGCCAATATAAGGTCCTTCACATATTTTCTTCTAATAACGGCTAGAGACTGTTAAATCAGTAAATAGCCTGCTCAACTCAAACTTCTGCTTGCTTACTTGACTATTGCGCTTTTCTCCTGTTAGAAGAGTGGTGAGTCCATGAATTCAGCTGAAAAGAGGAAAGAGATGTTCCCCATAGCATTTTGGGGAGTAAAGTACAGAACAGCTACTGAAAAGCCCATTGCAAATGTTCATGCAAATGCTCTTTGGTGCAGTGACTTGCCCCTAGTGGTTTCCTGAAATGATCCTTTCATTAGAAGCTGGAAATTATAAGATGGGGAGTGGTTGTATTTCTTGTACGAAGCTCAGTATAGACCAATTTGTCTCTTAGTGCAACTGAAGTAATGAGGGTGGGGTGAGTTTAGGGGTTTTGTGGGGAGAGAGATGTTGGTAGTTTTCTGGATATTATTTTTTTTCTGTGGTGGTTGAGATTTGTGATGCTATAGGTCTGCTTGGCTTTTTTTTTCTTCTCCATCTGTTTGTGCTTAGCTTGGTAACTAAATTTGCATCCCAATAAAAAGAAGAATCAGCAAGAAGCAATTGACTGAAGCTGTATCTTCTGCCTGGTCTTGGAAAAGGTTTCTTGTGAGAAACTTGGAAGAAAAACAAAGCAGGACCAGAACTGCAGTTGACAACCTGATCATCCATAAACTAATCAGCAGAGTTATTCCAGTTCATTCAGGTTTGGATAGTTGAGATCCTGGCCCCAGATCTGCCATTTCTAGAGTGGAACAACCAACCAGCCTCCTTCCTGAGTCAATAGTGGTGCTGATCCCCTCTCCGTGGTCACTAGAGGGTGGTTGGTGACTGGAACAGGCTTCTCAAGAAAGCGGTCACAGCACCAAGCCTATCAGAGTTCATGGAGTGTCTGGAAAATACTCTTAGTCATATGATTTAGCTTTAGGTGGTCCTAGAGGAGCAGGGAGTTAGACTTGATGATCCTAATGTGTCCCTTCCAAATTGAGATATTCTATGATTCAGCATTCATATTGCCTGGGAAGATGCTACTACTTCTTCAGCCAAGGAGCAGCCATATGAGCTTGGGCTCTCTGTTCAAAGCACTGGGCTTCTTACAACCATTTTAAAGGAGTGAGCTTTATGGGACACTGAAACAGACTGAGTGAGAGTGGAAGCATCTCTTAAATCTCAAAACCTTTTGAGGCTGGTTTTACTGGAGACAGAAAAGCAATAGGACTGCCAAATCACCATCCATTTCTCCAAAGCTTGGGCGCACCAAGTGTGTGTGGGGGGACAGTGTGATGCACTGCTATCACAGCCTCCCAGGAAAGTCACTGTTTTTGCATGACTTGGAGCATTTGCCATCTGCCTGTGTTTGTTCCCTTGTGCTGGGACACGAGTGTTTTAGGGCAGGCACCATATTGTTTTGTGCTGTTTCATACAATACTTGGCAAAGAGGAAAGAGAAGGGTGTCCTGGCTCTCTACCAGGTCTCCAAAGTGCTAAAATAATACTAACCCTGTAATAAATCTAAGATTTTTACTTATTGTCTGACACTCCACAGCTTATTTTGGCTCCAGGAATCTGTGAATTTGGACCAAAAAATGTAAAAACTTGTCAAGTGGAGCAAATGAGAGCACCCAGCTTCAGTCTGTTTAGCAAAGCACAAGTATGCATCACTGCTCCTTGGTGAGAAGGACACAGGATTTCCTGGAAACAAATTCAGGCCTTGACGGAGCTGTTTGATCTTCAATTGATGTTTTGTCTTTGTTTTCTAAGCAGCAATAACATCATTTTAAGCTATAAACAGACTGTTTTCCTTTGTCCTTGAAGCGAGTCATTAATTAGTTAATAACATGAATTAATTACTGCTCTGTGCATAATGAAAGGGGCCATGTTTGTTTTTATCTACTGTGTTCTTTCTAGTAGTGCATTCATATTAATAGTCTCTTAATATATGATTCTCTTTGCCCTGCTCAGGATCAGCTCTCCCTAAAGCCTGGCACCTGTGCCTGGGATGTAATGAAATGCAACCACAAAGCTTATCCAGGGGCGAGATGGGCAAAAGAAGTCATCTCGTATGACAAAGAGAAGCCCCAAAAGCTGGGTTCACAAAAAGGGGGGCCTTGGTTGTTTTTGTTTTGTTTTCTTGAAGGTTGGATCCCTGCCTGCCTGTCCTGCTCGACACAAGCCCTGCTCTGATCTTGGGATGGGAATTTCAGTGCCAAGATTATGGCCTGAAACTTTTGACAATTGCTCCGTCCTATTTGGTGGCTAAATAAATGGTTTGCCCAATTAATTACCAAGGAGGTATTTCTGACCGGGGCTGGGGACAGTTGACTGTGAAAAGTTTAAGTGCATATTTCAGGCTGCTAAAAGACTTCATTTATCTTCTACTTCATTTATCCTCCAAATAAAATATAAAATAGACCTTATCCTTTGATGGATGTGCTCCTGGTGAACAAGCAGGGAAAAC
>BJBW01011765.1:1086-20550 GCA_004320125.1 Scolopax mira
ATCACCAGGGTTTAGGAACCCATGCAGGGAGGCAGCACAGCCTTTTCTCCTCAGTCCTGAGCTGTGCTGGATCCCAGGAAGTGTAATATTTACTCGAACATGTCAGTAAATCCCCCCTGTGCTACAGGAGGTCACCTTCCCTAATCTACAATGTCCAATTGCGTAACTGAGATACTGAACAAATAGCTTAAATTTAATCTTTGTTTTCTTCCATCTCAAGCGTGGCAAATCAATTCCTGGGCAAGCACAGCTTCAGCGCAGGGCTGGGAACACACACTGGTCACGTTAACCTCCAAAAGAGCAGAAAAAATGAGATGAATAAACCGAAGGAGGTTTTACTGCCTGTTGCAGCACCGTTCCCTCCCGGGCTGGGGTTTTGCTGCCTTTAACAGGCCATTTCCACCCTTGGCTGCCCAAGGTGGGTGCAGGGTTATGACAGGTGAGGTCCTGGGGCAAAGGCAGGAGATGAAGTTTTGGATGTCAGCAGATGGGAGCCGTTTTGAGCAGCCTCATGTCAGTGTGGTGAGGAACCAGCTCCCATCTTCCCTGCAACCCTCCCACCCTGTCCAGCACCAACGGGAGCCTGGTTCCCTCCTTGGCAGCTTAAAGACAGTAGAGAAAGGCATGGGACAAGGGGCAACAGGGCTTCAGCAGGGCTTGGGAGGTGTCCTGGTGGCAACGTGGACAGCAGAAGGCAGAGAGAAGGATTTGGTTCTCCTTTTTCCCTCCCCAATCATTTCATTTTTCTTTGGTTCATTAATGACCTTTCATACAACAGCGGGGATATTAATAGCATGCTTCAATTCCAAATGTCCCCATCTCCCCCCGCTCTGCTCCCCCTCTCTCACCACTTTCTGGCACTGTGGCAGCTTTCTTCACATTAATTAGAACAAATAACAAGCTTATACATCTCGTCAGGGTATTTAAAAAACTAAATGCACCAGCCATCTATCACCCCAGTCACTACGGACAGAGCCAAACCAGCTCTTTTCTCCCCCGCCCTGTTGGGATAAGGATGTGATTTAAATGTCCATCCTCTGTCAAACGCCAGGGTGGGTGGGAGATTCCATGCCTCTAAGCCCCCCCTGCCCTCCCCAGGCCCTGCCTGCTCTGCTCTGTCACGAGCTGTCACTCTCCTCCGCATGGCAGGGATGTGCCAGGAGCTCTGGACCCGGGTTAGAACCACCACGCTCTGCCCCTGCTCTGCACCAGTATCTCACTGGCTGCCTCTGGCATCCCTTTCCCGAGGCAAGGGAGGGATAAATGGTACCTGGCCTGCTGCCCTTTGTAGCCAGCCCTTAGTGCAGCCCCCCGCTGAGCCCCTCTGCCCCCAGGGATGCAGCTCAGCCCTTCCCAAGGCAAGTGCAGCCTGCGCAGGATTTATTGCCTCTTACAGCTTATTTCAAGCACCACAATTCAGGAGCAAACTCACGTTGCCTGCTGCCTTAGAGAGTCTCAGCGTGGGTTCCCGTCAGATAGCAGGAGGGGGATAGCAGGGCGGCGACGGGGGGGCTCAGACCGCTCTCATGGATGGGAAATAATTCTGCAAACAGACCCCAAACAGCTGGAGTCTGTGACGGGAAAATGCCTCCATGGCTCCGAGCCTGGTGGTACAGTAGGCAACAAGAATGGCCAGCACAGGCTTCCAAGGGAAAGACAGCAGAAATTGGGTGAGACCAAGCACATACTCCTGTCTCCAGGGCTGGGAGGAAGCACCAAATCTCTGTCCCCGGAGGCAGCCTGGGAGCAGGGGGCTGCTACCCACCCCACAGAGCATCTTCTGCACATGAATTAAAAGCCTTAGGCTCAAATCTCCTAATTTACCCTGAGTTCTTCTCTTTAATAGTATTCATGGTGGGAACCATCTGGACCAGGTACTTTATTAGCTTAGAATAATTCAGCTGCTTTGCTAATCTCATCTCATTTCATAGGGTTCACTCCAGTTTGCTCGTGGTGCAGCCTGGGACGGGGCAGTGCTGCTGCCCTCACTCTCCTGGCTGACGGCTGTCCCATCACCCAGGGACCTGCAACGGGGTGGCCACCTCCGTGCAGGTCCCATCCCTCCAAACATGGGCTCACAGATTTCTTTAATGGCTCCGACTCTGCAGGCAGCCGGAGGGTGCTAAATGCACTGCAGTTTCCCATTGGCATGAGGAGGGGAACACAGCAGGTCCCTGCAACCCCTCACAAGGACTGTCCGTCCCCTGGCAGGGACAGAGCTTGGCAGTCCCCGATGGTTCATCCTTCCAGTGCCACATCCTACATCAGGGACCTTCCTCAGCCACCCAGGAGCTCAGCAAGCCAGGCTTCTCCTTGGCCACAGCAGCTGCTTGCTGCCCCATCCACAGGCCTTTTGCAAAGCCATAATTGAGCCCTTACCAGCCTAAATGATTAAATTGCCCACTATTGAGAGAAACCAATTTGCCAGCAAATTCCCTTCTGCTCTGCCTGTAGCACTAAGTGGTCTGCAGGCTGGTGCCGGGCTTCCTGAGGACACGGGGAGGGATGGCTCTCATGGACATCGTGTTCTCCTCTCCTCTCCTCTCCTCTCCTCTCCTCTCCTCTCCTCTCCTCTCCTCTCCTCTCCTCTCCTTCTCCCCCAGTTTCCTCCTAGGAGGCCATCAAACCTTCTCACCTCCATCCTGTTGGTAGCAAATGCCCCAAATCTCAGACCACAGGAGAACGCAAAGAGTGGGGAGAACATGACAGATCACCAGTTGGTCACCCAATGATGCACCCAGACCCCATGCATTCCTGGAGGCACCACCAGCCTCTGGGTCACTCCCCAGCAGCCCAGACCCACAGCCATGTCAGTGAGAAGGGTCCAAACTTTGCATCAAGGCAGTAGTTCCACCACAGGGGGCTGTGAAGCCACTTCTCCATCTGCCTGCCTGGCATGGTGGTGTGACACAGCATAAGGAAACCCCATGGCAGAGGTGAAGATGCACCTGCTTTGAGGAGCTCATGAGCTCATGGAAGACAGGAGATGACCAGGGACTGGACAGGCAGCGGTGGGGGGTCCAAAGTCAGCACCAAAATGATTGGAATTATCCCAGCAGCAGTAACTCCGGAAGATACAGCTGATCTAAGAGACCTCCCAGACACATGCCTAGAGAGCCTGGGGTTTGGCAGAGGATCTGCTCCATCAGCTTCAGCTCACCTTGGCAAAAGGTGCCCAGATACCATGGTGACGGGCTCGGCGGGGATAAACACCGAACATGGGTGTGGGTTGTTTGCATAGTTAGGAAGCTGGCTGGTCTCCATCCCTCCACCCTGCCTCCTCCCAGTGGTGCCAGGATCTCAATCCAAAGTGGTCTCCTACCTCCTCCGGGGCTGGCTCATCCACGGGCAACACGGAGGCACTTCCCAAACTGGTTCCCTGCTAGGTAGGGCAGGGTGGGGGGACGGTGACGCTGGGCTGCTGCCTCTCCCCGCACCCCAGGAAGGTGGAAGTCACTTGATGGTCCCAAGATCCAACATGCCTACCCAGACCCACAGGGAGATGGCGCAGAGACGTCATGGGGTGTGACATCTCCTCCTCCTTCTTCTGCTGCTGCCCAAGCACGTGGAGCCCTTTGAAAAATCAGTTGTTTTTTGCCCAGAGAAGCTGTGGCTGCCCCATCCCTAGAGGGGTTCAAGGCCAGGTTGGAGAGGGCTTGGAGCAACCTGGTCTGGTGGGAGGTGTCCCTGCCCATGGCAGAGGGTTGGAACTGGATGGGTTTTAATGTCCCGTCCAACCCAACCCATTCTGATTCTATGAAAACCACTGGGCTGGGCTGTGGCATCCTTCTGTCCCCCCTCCCTTCCTCCTCCTCCTCCCCCCCCCCACCCCCCCACCCCGAAAATAGCACTGACGAGCATCACACACCCATTCCTTGGGGGCAAGGACATCTTTTTTGAGGGACGAGGAACAAAGCAATCCAAGAGCAGCGAGAAATAAATCTGTAATTAAGGCAAGCTGCTCACATGAGCGATACTTGAAAATTATGCAGACCTGTGAGCAACGTTGCCATCGGGCGCACGGCTCCTCTCAGGCTTCCAGTAAGGAATAAAAAAAAAAAAAAATTACAAAAATAAAAGAGCTCTGACTAATATAAAGAGGCCTCCAAATCATTCTTGGCAGAAGCATCCCAGCCCCGGCTCCCCTCCCTCTATTCATCGTGAAAGATCTCAGCCAAAGGAAAATAAAGTGTGCGGCCACAGCTGCCCCTTCCCACCACCCTGCACTAATTAAACAGGGTTCACACACACTAAAATTACTAGTGTATACGGTGATCTAATAGTGTATAATACAGACAGTGTTTATATATGTATGTAATTATTATATATATATATATATTATAGGTAAATATACAGATGTTACTTATCGATTCCTCGCTGATGGGACCAGGTGTGATGCTGCCTTCTCCTCCCCATCCTGCTGAGGGGGCAGGGGACGGGCAGGGACCATCCCTCCCATCGCTGCCCCATTACCTGGGATCTTCCCCACACCCCAAGTTTTCAACCTGAGATCCTCCACCTCCCCAAATGGTTCACAAAACCATTCCACCGGCGACGCTGTCATGGGAATGAGAGCAGGACGACAAAACCGGGGAGGGAGGACTGAAGTGTTTTGAAACTGTTCTGAGCAGCTTGCCATTTAATTAAGAGCAATAGCGCTGGAATTATGTCAGTGAAACCTGCCACTGATTTATTAATTAGAGGAGGAATTTCAAAGGCGGTGGAGGGAGTTTAGGTGCCGGGCAGCCCCGGGCTCGCTGGAAAATCCCAGGTTTGTAGGGCTAATGCTTTGCTCAGTGCTCAAACACGCCGGCTCTGGCTCCTCATCCCCTGGCACCTGAAGGAAAACAGCGCCCAGCGAGGGGGTTAAATCCTGCCACCTCCCCAGCACGGGCTGGAAATGTCCCTTTTGAGGCGCTGGGAGGGATGGTAGGTGACATGGGGAAGAGAAGGGAGCATCTCAGCTGCTTTTCCAGGAGTTGTTTGCTGGGCTGTCCTGGGGTGGATACAGCAGGAAAGGTGCTGAGAAGCCCACAAAAGGTTTTCTCTCTGGTGGGGGGTGTCAGAGACGTTGAAGGCAGCAAGGGCTGGCCGAGCCCAAAGCATCCTGTGACCAGGGTTCGGATGGACCCAGCTGCCTTTGCTGCTCCCAACCTCCAGATCCTCCCAAGAGGAGAAACCTCCATCCGGTCCCCCTTCCACCAAGGGGAAAGCCCCACTGGGGCTCATTCCCCTTCTCCCTCCACCCCACCCTCAGCACCCCCCCCCCCACCAAATGTTATACCTGGGTGAAATGGGAGGCGGCTGCCACATCCCCTTTTCGAGGGCAGAACAAGCTGCAGGTCCCTGCACCACCGCTGTGACGAGGGTTCCCCTCCACCCGCCAAGCTCCGGTTCCTCCTCTGCCGAGCACATTCCTCCCCTCCTGTTTTCATTCAGCCCAACCTTAAACAAAACCACGGCTGTCTTTTTTTTTTTTTTTTTTTTTTAAATATATGTATAGAAAAAACTGGAGGTGCTTTATCTGGAGACCAGCCACCTACCCCCCTCAAAGAAGGTGGAATTGGGGAATATATATATATATATATATATATCAGTGATGCTGCTCATGAGAATTACCTACTTGGGGGTGGGGGGAGCTGGAAAGAGGGGGGTGGGGGGGGCTTTGCAGAGCTGAAATAGCCTTGAATCTCAAGAAGGAGCTGTTAAAAATATTAAAGCTGAACTGGGTGTAACGTACCGTCCCGCTCGCTATTAAAGAAGCAAAAAACGTTCCCAAGATAAATGGAAATTTAAACCCCAATTCCACGTTCTTTGGGGGGGTGGGGGGTAGGTGGCTGGTCTCCAGATAAAGCACCTCCCAGTTTTTCCTGTGGGATCCCCACGGAGCAGGGGCAGGACAGAGAGGGTCGTCTTAAGCTGAGCTTAACCCTGCACCGAGCAGCACCTTCACCCCAGACACGCTTCCTTAATTGTGATTTCTCTGCGAGCTGCCATTCGGTCTGTTGGGACCTTCTAACTGCTTAAGAAGAGAGGGTTGAGTGGCATTTTGGTTTTTTTTTCCCCTCAAGTTTTCTACAAAGAAAAACTGCATCAAAACTGACTTTAAAACAAACATTAATAAATAAGTATTAAAATGCGTAATATAACATAATATAATATAAGATCATAGAATCGTTTGAGTTGGAAGGGACCTTAAAGATCATTGTGTTCCAACCCCCCTGCCATGGGCAGAGACACCTCCCACTAGACCAGGTTAATGTATATTATAATATAATATAATATAATATAATAAATATAATATAATATAAAATAAAATTTACAATAGAATAGCTATTTTGTTCTGTTATGCTCTATTCTATTCTATTCTATTCTATTCTATTCTATTCTATTCTATTCTAATTCCATTCCATTCTAAACATTAATTATCTACCCCATCAGAGCCCCTCTGCCTACCCAGCAGGAGACGCATTTACACACCAGTATTTCCCATCAAAAAAAGAAACGGCCAAATAACGAAGCCGGACTTCCAAAAAAAAAAAAACCAACAAAAAAAACCCCAACAAAAACACCACACACCCCCCCGCAAAAAAAAACCCACCCCCAAACCACCAAAACCAACCAAACCAAAAAAGCAAACCACCCAGAAAACCCCGCAAATGGAGAGTTTTGTGTCGCACAGGTGTTGATACGCAGCCAAAAAATCTCTGGTAAAGACTCAAGATACTCAAAATCCGAGAGAGAATCACAGGTTCGAGTTGAAACAGCAATTAAAAAAAAAAAAAGAGAAAAAACCACACACATAAATGGCGACAGATTAGTACAGAGGATGGCTACGAGGGGCGATGAAGATTTCTGCCACGACCAGGAATAGCCTCCGAGCATGAAAATTCAATCAAATTCCCCCCTCCCTCCCCCCCGCCTCCCCCATCCTGTCCCCTCAATAAACTGCAAAATGAGGCGGAGGGGGTGGAAAATAATGAAAAAAAACCCCAGGTATTTTGGAAGTGGAAAGTACAGCCTCCGACTCACCTTCCCTCTCCAGGTGCCGACCCCTCGTCCTCCCCTCGGCCGGCTGGGCTGGCGGGGGAACCGGGCAGCCGCGTCTCCCGGGGTGTCTGCAGCCCAGCCCAGACTGTCATGGATTTGTGCACGGAAAGTTCAGCCTTTCTAGGAGCGGTTCGGGAGAATTCACTCCCACCGCTCCCTCCCAACCCAAAGAATTTGGCACCCAGCCCTCCCCCGTCCACCTGTACCACTGAGGGCCAACAACCGGCGCGGGGCATCGCCTGACTACTTCACCGGGACCTTTTCATGTTTCCTTTTCAAACAAAGCACACAAAGTTCTTTCGAAAAAAAAAAACTTGGGGGTTTGTTGTCCTTCTTTTTTTTTTTTTTTTTTTTTTTGAGCATGGGTTTGTTTTGTTTTTTTTCCCCCTAAAAAATCAGAATTTTTTCTTACAGCAGATTTATCACATCTCCTTGCTGGTTTTTTTGGTTGTTTATTTTTATTGTTTTTATTTTCATTATTTTTATTGTTATTGTTTTTATTTTTTTATTTTTATTTTTTTTTGTTTCTACTCACCCAGCCAAGCCTTTTCCTGGCGTTGTTAAGTGGTGAACCCCCTGACCACACGTGTGCTGGTCTGCACCTGCAGAGCACCTGGCTCAGGTGGTGACACCTTGGGTGACTTTCCTACCTTCCCCTGCAAACGGAGCAGCCTTTGGCTTCCCAAGCTTGGGAAGGGTTTCTGTCTGTGTGAAGCCTTCCCTTTTAAAAAGAACTGGCTATAATTTAACTTTAAAAATCAGGTTTTGCGCATGAATGATCCAAGCGAGCCAGAAGATGGAGGTGAGGCATGTTCAAAGGGGGACTTTGCATACCCAAGCTGTGCTATTCAGGTGGGTGAGAGCCCGAACTGGGTGCCCAATCCAAGGAACAAATAATTTTGAAAACCCTTCTCAAGTGTCCAGAGAGGAGCTTCAAAGACCTTCCCTTCCCCATTCCCCCTCCCCTCACAGATTTGGAAACCACCTCCTGGCCACCTCAGCTGCACCCACATGGCCAACAACCCCGTCCTGCACCCACCTCCTGCTGTCCCCATCCACAAGGATGTCCCCAGGAGTGGAGTCACCCCACCTCCATCGCTGCGAGCAGCCCAACCTGGCTAAACCTGGCATGTGTGCAACCCCAAAGGGTTGGCCATGGTGTTGAGTGATAAATAACATGTCCCTCCTCTCCTCCCTGTTGGGTGCACCAAGGAGCAGCTCGTTCTCAAGGTTCTGCCCCAAATTAAGCAGGCACACCTCAGAGCACCAGGTTGCCCAAAGAAGCTGTGGCTGACCCATTTCTGGAGGGGTTCAAGGCCAGGTTGGACGGGGCTTGGAGCAACCTGGTCTGGTGGGAGGTGTCCCTATCCATGGCAGGACCTGATCTTCAAGGTCCCTTCCAACACAAACTATTCTAGGAGTCTAAGTCGAATGCTGCATTTAATAAAATACAGTTAATAAAATACCTCCTTTCTGGCGCAGGTATTATGACAATGAGGAAACACAGATTTTTTTGTTATTATAATAAATCCAACGAGAGCAGCTGGACACCAAGTTCCACATTACATGCCTTTCTGCCGGTTCTCCTTTAAAGAAGCACATTAAGAAAACCTCAAATCGCAACCAAAATTGTTTATACAAGGGAAATCTTTCTGAAGCATGAGGCGAAATCAAGTGTAAGACAGCCTGGGGCAACCTGGCACTCCCAGACACGGCTTGGAAGAGCTCCGTGCTCAGAGCACTGAGCACTTTTGAAACTTTTATTATACGCTTTCTTGGTCTGTCAGAAAAAAAAAAATAAATACGCTGCTTCCATCCCCACACCCAAACCACTATCTGCAACTCCTCTGACTACTGGGTTTCTAAGGAGTGTCTGGGTAAATCAGTAAAAGAAGTCGGCGCGAACAATATGTCTGGCCCTAGATAAGGGTAAAGCAAAACTTGGGCAGCATCCAGGGACAGCCAAGCCAGCGCGGAGAGGAACACCAACTGCCACCCACTGCTTTTGCTGGTACTCCCACAGCCTGCATCCCCCCTGGGACAAGAGCACCCACCCAACCACCCTCCCGCACCCCAAGCACAAAACCAAACTATTCCCCATTTCCCACACAAACAGCTTTTTTCATAATTTTTCTTTTCCCCCCATCAAAATGCCTCGCTTCCATCACTCTACCAAAGCCAACGTGATGAAGAAGCAATTATGTCCTTCCCATGCTATCAAAGGACATTGTTCGTGGTGCTGCTCCCCAAGGCGGTTTTTAAGCAGTGCATATGGAAATGTTCCCAGCACCACTGAGATGTTGGAGCGTGTCCAGAGAAGGTCAACGGAGCTGGTGAGGGGTCTGGAGCACAAGTCTTGTGAGGAGCAGCTGAGGGAGCTGGGGGTGTTCATCCTGGAGAAAAGGAGGCTGAGGGGAGACCGCTCTCTCCAACTCCCTGAAAGGAGGGTGTAGCCAGGGGGGGATGCATCTCTTCTCCCACGGAACAGGCCATGGGACAAGAGGAAACGGCCTCAAGTTGCAGCAGTGGAGGTTTAGGATGGATATTGGGGAAAATTTCTTCACTTGAGAGGGTTATTAAACCTTGGAATGAGCTGCCCGGGGAAGAGGTGGAGTCACCATCCCTGAAGGTATTTAAGGAACGTGTAGACATGGCATTTAGGGACATGGTTTAGTGATGGACTTGGCAGTGCCAGGTTAACAGTTGGACTCAATGATACTAAGGGCCTTTTCCAACCTAAATGATTCTGTGATCAAAAATGTACCCAAAATCCTGCAAGCCAAACCCAACATTTTCATACAGAAGAATAACTGAAGGGGAGGGGGAGAAGACAGTGACAAATGGAACATCCCAGAGATGACTTTGAGTCCAAAAACCCTGCAGACCAAGAGGTCCTCATGAAACCTTGGAAATTCTTTCCCATTTTCCATGTGAAATTGGTTCCCAATTTTTGATTGCCATTAACAGAAGGATGAATGTATCTCCTAGACTACAAAGGAAGAGAACCTGACCTACTTCTAACAGGGTATGAAATAAGGAAAGCAGGAGAAAGAAGACAAGAAAAGGTTGTGCCAGACCCCACCTCGGTTCACAAGCACAACAGGAACTGCCTAGTAAAAAAAATAATAGAAGAAGTTGTATTGACTGCTTATCCCAGGTCAGGAAAGCTCTAATTACACGTATATTGAATTGAATTGAATTGAATTGAATTGGATTGAATTGAATTGAATTGAATCGAAAGCTTTCCAGAAGAAAGAGTACTTAATGGATGCTTGTTCAATCAGAAAAATAAATGATCATCAAATTTAAAGATTTTCATGGGCATAATTAATTTTGACACAGTTTTGCTCTCTACAGCTTTTTTTAAAGAATAAACTGGCACAAGTGTTCTGTGAATTTTTGCAGGACAGTTTTCGAACCTGAATTTTTCAGGCCAGTTTTAAACTTGGAACACAATAATCAACCTCAGTGGATCCAGCTCTCTGAGAAAGAGAGAAAGATATTTTCACAACAAGATATGCTGCACCAGTCACGTTTTTCAAAGGAAAATAATTTTCTTCCTCAAACATCCCTATTTCCTTGCCAAAACTGTTGCTAATAAAAAAAAAAGTAAAAAAAAAAAAAGATTTTTTAAAAAGGTTAATTTTGGGAAGAAATCCCCCCTCAAATCTCACAAGTAACTGCTTACAAATAGGAAACTTGGAAAAGCCCGATGAGATTTCCTCCAAGGTGTCTGTCCCACACACCCACACGTGTTTCCCTTTCCTATGGAGCGTATCCCCATTAACTCCAACTCCAGGCAATAAAGTGAAGCCTTGCCTAAGTGCTTCCAAATGTTGGCCTTATTTTAAAAGTGAAAGGAAGAGATGTGAGCCCACAACAGTGATGCACACCCTCATCGCTGGGGTACAGCTCTTCATGTCAGGAGGAAGGAAGATGGGTAAAAGACCCATCTGGCTTAAGAATCGAATCACAGAATGGCATGGGGGACCTCTGGAGATCATCTAGGCCATACCCCTGCCAGAACCAAGTGGAGTTTGAAGGAGAAGGAGACTCCACCACCTCTCTGGGAAGTCTCTTCTAGGGCTCTACCACCCTCAAAGTAAAGAAGTTCCTCCTCATGTTGAGATGGAACATCCCATATTCAAGTTTGTGCCCATTTCCTCTTGTCCTGTCCCTGGGCACCACTGAGAAAAGACTGACCCTCCCTTGAAGCGTTTATAAACATTGATCAGATCCGCCCTCAGCCTTCTCTTCTCCAGACTCAAAAGACCCAAGTCCCTCAGCCTTTCCTCACAGGAGAGATGCTCCAGGCCCCTCAGCATCTTTGTAGCCTTCTGCTGTCCCCTCTCCAGCACTTCCCTGTCCTTCCTGAACTGGGGAGCCCAGAACTGGACCCAGTGCTCCAGCTAGAGCCTCCCCAGGGCAGAGCAGAGGGGGAGAATGACTTCCTCTAAAGGGGTTAAGACCTAAAAGAGCTCTTAGTTCGGGTAAGTTTGCTGTTTTTTCATATTTAAAAAATAATCATGGGCATTGGGAAAGGGTAAATGGGTGAGTGGTCATTTTTCACAAGGGAAATGATTTCCTTGCTAGCAGCCCCATGCTCTGCTGACCATGAGCAGTTTCCAGAGGGAGGTTGAATCACCAGTCAGCCCACAGACCGCGCAGATTCACTGGCCCAGGCTACATGTAAGTGCAAAGCTGTTGTCATAATATTTCTGGCCAAAAAAAATAAAAAAGTAAAAAAGTTCTAAAGCAAATCAGTGAAAAACAATGTCGATTAAGTGCTTTGCTAAAACAATCCAGCTGGAATCCCAGTGATTTCACCTTTGAAACCATAATGGTTGTAATCCAGATCGATCCTGAGAGGTCTCCAGTGCTTTGCCTAGCGTGGCTGGTGGAACTCAATGACAGCGTCTTCAGTGGAAATAGGGTCATTTACACTACCCAGAGATTTTCCTTGAGAAATTAATACCTAGTTTGATTTCTATCGAGGAACAGGGCTGGATGCAGCCAAGAAGGTATTGTATACGTGTGCCCACACACTGGTGTAGCTTTATGATGGGATTTTGTCACATCATGTAGCTTCATTGGGAAGCTCTCAGAGAAAAACCTGTATCCAAGTATATCTGCTTGAGCAGGGACTGGGAACAGCTCTGGAAATGCATTCACCTTGGGGTGAAGGTGGCCCTACAGCTCCCAGTCCTTCTCAGCCCACAGCTCACAGCCCTTCTTGCTCCCCTGCAGCTTCACGGTGCCAGAAGGGAATGAGAACGATCCCACATTAGCAGGAATGGGGCAAAAGTTCTACACAAACTTGGAATTAAAGCTGTATTTTGCTTGGGAAACATTCACCTTCCCTCACAGGGTCTTATTCTCAGTCTAATGAAAGAAGATGAAGCCGAGCAGAGCCACCCCCTGAGCAATCTCTTGCTCAGAGGCAGAGAAAGATCATCTCCAAGGGCGACAGATTAAGAGGTGGAAGACTTGATGGCACATCATCAGAGAGGTGCTGTAAGGCTAAACGCATTAAATCCTCCTTCATCTCCCAAAACAAAGCCATAGCCAGCTCATCTGAGACAACAGCCATTCCCAGTGCTGAAGATCAGGAGCCAGGAACATCATCTCAGCACCCTGAAGCCACCAGCAAGGAGGGAACGACACCAGCTCCTGCTCCCCAGGGGATGCGCTGCAAATGGAGCACGTGCACATATTCTTCCTTGAACCCGTGCCCATATAAATACTTGATGTATCGCTTGATTACTTGGGTAGATGACACACACCTGAGGGCAGCAGCCAGGTCACTTCACTTGGTTTTAATGCTTCGGTCCTCCTTTCTGTCTTTTTACTGGGAAAGATTTTTGAGCCCGCGTCAGCTTGTGCTTGAGCAGGGCTGGGACTGGGAGAGGGCTACTAAAAATAAATGATCGTAGGATGAATCCTAAACACAAATGGACATTAATAATAAAAGGCAAGATGTGGATCAAAGAGCTGCTTTGCAGAGCTCGATGGAACTGGAGGTACCTCTTCCACCCCAGAGCAGCCGAAGCTTGGGTGAGATGAAGACCTCCAGGAAGGTTCAGACCACCTGGGGCTTCTGAACATCCACTTTACACTCATCACCACCCTCGATGCCAAAAAACCTTCCCAGCAACCCAGAGTGAACTTGAGGCGGGTGGTAAAAAAACCTAAGTGACACCCATACCACCTGCTTGGGGGATGGAAGGAAGGTAAAGACCCAGCCCCCTGGTGATGGAGGCAAGTTTCAGCCTGGCTCCCACTGCAATCGCAGCTCCACAATTCACAGCCCCAGCACAACTGCTACACTCAGCTTTCAAAAGGCATTACCTGCCTCGTAATTTCTCAACGGGCTATTTTTGCTTTGCTCTCACAGAAAATGAGCCACGACTCCTTGCTGGGTCTGCTCCCACCATCCCACCCATGGATGGACTAAGGGTGACCAAGTAAACTGCCCATGGTAACCAGAGTGGCAGCCTCCGGGTGTGGATAACCCTCTGCCAGGACCACTTCTTTTCATTTCCACAATCCAGAAAGTTATCCTTATCTGGGAATAAGAAATTTAGCAGGAGCTCCCTGATGTAGGTGGAAACAACCTCATTTGCTTTCAAAAGCTGTGGATCGGGCCACAGCTCCTTTGCAGAACATCACATTAATAGCGAGAGGCAAATGAACCATTTTACTTCTCTTAGCAGTGGGGGAAAAAAAAAAAAAAAAAAAAAGAAAAATGAAAAAAGATGTGGCTGACCTGATTTACCTTCCTGATGATAACGTATTTAAAAAATGCTCCCGGGCTGAGGACTCCGCCAGCTGAGATTTCGTACGAAATGAGCCTGTTTATGTCATGACCGCAACCTGCTGAAAAATGCCCCTTTGGATGGGAGAGCTCACAAGACCCGTAGGTATAATGATCTCAGCTATATCAATAACCACATTTCAGCACATTCATTATCTGCGGCCGCACAGCGAAGCGTGGCATTGCAGCAGGATGGAGCGAGAAAGGAAAACACTGAATTCAGGCCGTTCCTCCCGCAGAAAAAAAAAATTAAAAAAAAATATATAAAAAAAATTGACATTGTGGGTCATTCTTTTCCCGAGCAAAAGCCAAGCTTTTATTTCCTCTGCTTTCACGCCGCGCTCGGGAGGGAGGACCTGAGCTGCACACAATATCGAACACAACCAATCAATCTCCCTTCACCGGGTGCGAGAGCATTTTCCTTCACAGCTCACATCTTTGCTCCTCATCCCTCCCTGTCCCAAACTTCTCAGCAGAACATTTGTCCTCCTTTGCCTATTCCTCCTAATACTCACTCCGTTATTCAAGATTTTAACACCCGTGCTACCCCTATGCATGGATTTCAGACCACGCTTTGTGGGAAATTTAGGCCACAAAACAATAGTTTATTCCATACCAGTTTTGTCAAGCAACAGGACCATTACGACCATATTTTATGTCCTCCTGCTTCACACAGAATAAAATCCTTCACCCCGTAATTTCTGCAGAGAGGCATCATTCCTTCCTGCCCTCCAGCATTTAGAAGCAGAGGTAATCTTGGATGAAAAATTGCAAATCAAGGGGGCTTCTCCCTGATCCCTGGCAAGTGTTTCTAGCAATTTATTAGTCTCAGTACTAAAAAATTTCCATCTTTTTGGGTTTTTTTTTTTTGCCTGCATGTGGCTACAGCTCTAGCTTCTGAGCACCTCATCACACTGAGCCTTTTTCTGCTTGGCTAGAGAGAACAGTTTGGGTCCCTTCCCAAAGTCGGGGGCTACAATCCCATGAGGAAGGATGATGGGATGGAGGGATAAGCACTGTGAGCATTTCCCTTCCATAGCATCTCACTGCTGGGCTACACACCTCTGCCAGCAACGGATGTGGCTACAGAGAGATGGGCCAGCGATGGAGACTGCTCAGGAGACAAGCCATGGGCAGGTAGATGGAGGCTTACAGTGATTAAAAGCTGGACCCTGTGGATCTCCTGCACTGTCAGGTCCTCTCGGTCCTGAGTTTCCCCCACTCCTCATGATGGGGAAAGCTGGAGGGGAAAATGATGCTCAGGTAGAGCTGGCATGGCCCCATCTTCACCTAAGGAGAAGGGAGAATGCCCACCTCTTCCCAGCCTGAAAGGGGCTGGAGAAGAACAAGATGGGGCAACAAAACATGCCTGCTATCCATGTCCACCTTCCGTACCCCTAGACTTCACCATCAGACCCCATTTTTCTCCACGCAACCAAGAAAAATGCAGAATACAGCAGGTCCAGGCAAAAAACCCCAACAACTCACCAAACCCAAAACACGATCCTCCTATCTCCTAGCTCGAGCCCACCACATGTAGCTGGATTGTCTTTTGAAGAGCATGAGCCTGAAGTCATAGTGGGAGAGAAGATATTTATATAAAAAACCTCTTTAGTACAGGTTACAAGTCAATCCATCCTGCAACACGGGTGCTGAGGGGACCAGGATGAATAGGGACAACACAAGTAGAAACTCCCATAGAACCCAAATCATGTTGCCGTGCTGTGGATGGGCTGTCCCATCCCTGGAGGGGTTCGAGGCCAGAATGGAGGGGGCTTTGAGCAACCTGGTCTGGTGGGAGGTGTCCCTGCCCGGGCCAGGGGGTTAGAACTGGGTGGTCTTAAGGCCCCTTCCAACCCAAACCATTCTATGATTCTATGAGCATGGCAGCAGCAAAACTATATTTCTGGCTTGGCCACCACAACCTGTACAGGGCAAACTCATGTTGTCCTCATCCCAGAGCTGCTTGAAGGTACGAGCGGAATGACCAGTGGAGGGGAACTGGTGAACAGGGGTTGTGGATGGAAGGAAGGATGCCCTTTCTACAGAGCACCCATCACACCTGTCTCACCCATACTGGTAACCTGTCCCAGGGCTATGCTACCTGCAGGAGAAACCCCTGGAAGAGCTCTGCCCCAGCAGCATTTGCCCTCTCTGCCCCAAGCCTTGGGATTTATTACTGGAGAAACATGGAGCTGGAGGGAGCTGGGGAAATGGGATGAAAGGAAAAGGGCAAAGATAAGATCGGAGAAAGAAAGAGCAGCTCAAGCAGTCACAAACTGCTAAGGAGAGATGAGGGCTTGTACACCATGGATGACCAACCTAAAATAAGCAAGGTAACATGCAGAAGGGAGTGGTCTAAAGAGGTATTAAGATACAGAATGTAATGACTTAAAAAAACCTGAAGATTTTGGGGTCAAATCTCATCCTTTGTGCAAGGGCTGGCAGGTCTGATGGTTTTGGATCTCTTGGAGGTGGCTCAACTGCTCAGCAACCCAAATGGATGCAAATGAGTAATTCCTCTTTAATTAATGCAAAGCGATGCAGGGCAGGGAGAGGAATTTCTGCTCTCCAGGCACCTTCCAGGGTCCTAAACTGTGTCCAAGTGAGGAAGGGACCTCCTGAACAATGGAGGCAGCACGGTGGAGACCTCTTCGCGTGCAGCCGCAAAGCTGACAAGATGTTCAGCTGCATATGGAAAGGGAGGGTGAATAATCCTGGAAATATTATAATGCCTTTGTATAAATCAGTAGCGCAGCCTCAGATTGGGGGGGGGTGGGTGGGGGGGAGTAATGATGCAGAAATGGCAGAAGCGTTCAATCAATATTTCTGCTCCGCATTGGGAAAGAAGCAGGATGAGGCGCTTGTATCACATGAGGAGGATGAAGTACTTTCCAGTCCATTAGTAACCAAGGAGGTTGTTAAACAGCATCTACCAGCGATAAACAATTTTAAATCAGCAGGCCTGGATAACTTGCTCCCAAGAGCCCTCCAACAGCTGGCTGAGAAGCTCTCTGGCCCGCTGACGTTAATTTTTAATAAATCTTGGAATGCTGGGGAAGATCCAGACGGCTGGAAGCATGCAAATGCTGCACGGATCTGCAAGAGGGGCAAGCGGGATGGCCTGATGAACAGGTTGGCTTGTCTGCCATCCATCACTGGCAAGATAATGGGAACCCTCCCGAGAGTCACCCAGAGGAGGAAATAAAGGATGTGAATCCAGTTAATGCTCGTCGGAGAGGTCCTGCAGCAAACACATCACATCCAACAAAGCTGATTTTGTTCTTTGAGGAGATTACAAGTTTGGTTAATATAGATAATTGCCTGGAGATAATATACATCGGCTTTTGTAGGGCGTTTGATTTACTGCGACGTGAGGTGCTGGTTAATAAATGAGGGCTGTATTATAAGGATAAAGCACGTGGGGAGGGGATTGGGAGCCAATCACAACAAATAGCTCCCCGAGGGGAATCGGGCTGTTTCCAGGGGGATTTCAGGAGCCTCAACCCCAGCCCCAGTATTCATCATTTCCTTATCTGGAAGCAAATATAGCTTTGCTGCTGATAAATCAGCTACGTGGTACACAAACAGGAGAGGACAAGCCATCTGAGTGGAGATGATGGCAGCCAAGCATCTGGCTGGGGTCGCCACTCCACCTCAGAGGAGGAAAAGAAGGGGACAGTCAGTGAAAAAAACAGAGGTGGGATGCTCAGAATCGATGCAGCAAGTGGGAGGTGACAACCTAGCAGGGGGTGATGGGGACCGTGTCCCCACAGAGAGACACGGATGCCCGGCCTGGCAGACAGGGCAGAAGGTCAGATGTTACAAACACCCCAACATCTCCAAGGAAAAATCCTTGGAGTGGGTGGGTATCAGGAGGCAAATTGGAGCCTGGGATGAGGGAGGTGGGGATGAGTGCCTCCACACTGCAGGATTTTTCAGCATCAGGGGTTGACCATTGCCCAGGAGAGGACACATGACCCAAATCAGCCCTTTCTGTGGTCCTCATGGGGCTTAATTCTGACCCTGACCTTTGTGACCTTAAGGAAATCAATTAAAGCTCGATCCAGCTTTTTTTTTTTTTTGTAACAAGAATATTTACATCTCGCCTTTCCTGTCCCCAAGCCTTAGCTGCCCCTTGGGAAAACCCAACATTTAGGCCCCTTAAGAGTGTCCTGGGAGCTTTGCTCCCTAATTCCAGCCTGAGCCAAGCCCAAAGGCTTACTCAGCTTCAGATGCATGTTTTTTGGACCCCCTGAAGCCCACCCAAGGAAAAATTTAGCCTCCCACCTATTTTATTTTCCATCTGCCAGGATTTTCAGGAGGCTTCTTACCCACTGCTCATGTCCTAAACCTTCAGAATTCATAGTGGGAGCTGGAGATAAACTCTGGCTAAAGGCAATGCACTCCATTGGTCTCACATTTCCATTTAAGTTCACCACTAACCAGGGATGGAGAACTTGCTGCTCACAATGTTCCTCAAGGGGTCCTCTGACTGCTCGTGCTTCAGAGACAGAAAGGGCTCAACAATTCAAATCTCAGACGTTTAACCCAAACAGGCCCCATCCATCAACACCTGAGCAGAGGATTAGAATACATTGTTATTGCTGAAGGTGAATTCAAGAGATAAGACATTAAATCAAAGTCTTATCTAACGCAAGACATTACAAAATGTTTCAAACTTGGAAAAAAAAAATTAAAACAAAAAGCCAGTTTGGCTTAAAATCACTGAATTCCACCACATGCAGTTTTGGTGAGGTGATCCATACCAATGGTGAAGCCTTCTAAAGGAAGCTGCAGCCTCCTTATTGGGCTGCCCAGATGCAAGATAAAAATTTAATCCAACCTGAGGTCTCAGCTGTGAATGCTATTGGGAAGATGTGGCCAGCCCCAGACACAGTTCTTGAGCGCAGCATCTTCCTCCCTGTCATAGTTCCCATCACTCAAGCTGACAGTAGGTTGCAGAAGACTCCATCTCCCCAAAGAGCTACCAATTTTGGATGCCTCTTGTATCTCTCCTGGGTTTATCAGAGTGGATGCAAAACTATGAGGGTGGTGAGAGCCTGGCCCAGGTTGCCCTGAGAAGCTGTGGCTGCCCCATCCCTGGAGGGGTTCAAGGCCAGGTTGGAGGGGGCTTGGAGCAACCTGTTCTGGTGGGAGGTGTCCCTGCCCAGGGCAGGGGGTTTGGAAATAGACAAACTTTAACGTCACTTCCAACCCAAGCCATTTTATGATTCTAAAGCCAGCAGCACCCTGTGTCTGCCCTCAAGCACTTTGCTTCTGTATCCTCCCTGAACTGAAGTGGGGACAGGGTCACTGTGGCATTGTTCCCAAGAGTGTCTTTAGATATAAAGCAACATCAGCAAGTTTGCAGATGACACCAAGCTGTGTGGTGGTGTCGATACACCTGAGGGTTGGGATGTCATCCAGAGGGACCTGGACAGGCTGGAGAGATGGGCTCAAGTAAACCTCATGAAGTTCAATGGGAGTAAGTGCAAGGTCATGCACCTGGACCAGAACAATCCTCACCATCAGCACAGACTGGGCAACGAGGTGTTAGAAAGCAGCCCTGAGGAAAGGGCCTTGGGGGTGCTGATGGA